>VDFB02329535.1:0-67866 GCA_007258455.2 Sequoia sempervirens | reverse complement strand
ATCTTGTAAATATTCTACATCCTGTATATATCATCGTCTTGTACAAAAGGTCAATCTCATGTCATCATCTAGGTTCATCCTTGTACACATTTATCACTAGGTCCCATCCTTGTGTTCGTTGTGTCGCCAAGAATCCCATATCAAGCTAGTGCTTCAACAAAATCCATTAGTCCCCTTGGGTATCATGTATCTTGATCATCTCTTGTCATGAGAATCCTAGGTCTTATCCATCCATCATTGGTCTCCGTAGGATATATCATTCGTCACATCAGACCGCATCAACCCCATCCATCATCCTTATGGCAAAAGATACTTGAGATATTTGTTATTTTTTTGGTGCTTTTGGAATCTTTGCTTATCTTTCTTTTGAGCTTCCTACTTCACCTACTTGAGGTCGCCACGATCCATCATATCATGGTGTGCTTTGACTGGTGAAAACAGGGGCAATTCTTGGCTTTTTGTTTGTTGTGTTTTCTTGGTTGTCTCACATAGTATCCACCAAGATCCTTTGGGGTCTTTTGTGCATCCTTTGTGCTTGCGGTTTTCCAACATCGTGCCCACCAAAGCCCTTGTGCCTTTGTGAGATGTTGGACTAACCTCTTGTTTATTGCGTCAGTCCTATGCATGTGATACGAAGTCACCTTGATTCCTCATACCCTGGTGCATAGTATCCTATGCTATATCAAATTAAGTGCTCACTACATGGTAGTTCTAATACAACACTCCAAATCCCCCCATCCATTTATCCCACATCTTTCTAATCCATTCATCCTTCATCTTTATCCCCCAACTACCTATTCTATCTATTTTCATCACTCCACTTAATCTTAGATTTTGTGTGCACATGAATCCTCATCCATTTGTTCATCTATCCTCTCATATTCCTCTTTCAACAATCATATGCATCCCACCCATCCTAATCATGTCATCATCCATTCAATCTTCTTAGGATAATATAGATTTGTTCTTCTAGGCATCTTTTCCTCTATCATATTCATCTATTTCATCAATCCTATTGCTCCTAGCAATCTCACATCTCAAGCAAATCCTAATCCATGCCATCTAGCCCAAAACCATTTAATTGCATCTTTGGTCTTGTTCCTAGCCTTGTTGTAAGCCTTGATCCAAATCCAATCATCATTGTTAGAACGTATCCTTCCCTATCAATGTGTTGTTTTGGGATATATCATTCCCACATCAACTCTCCATCCATCATCAATCAATCTTGGCTTTTCAATATGACCAAGGCAACATCATGTTTGTCTTTGAATCCTTTTGTGCTTGCTCGCTTATCATCTCCTCCTTCCATTATCTCTTCCTCTTCAAACTTTTCTATCTATCCATCATCCTGCATCATTTTACCTCATTCATTTCGAGAGCACACTGGTGTTCTCTTAGACCCGCATGTCCTCTCGAGGGGGCATCCTCAATCCTAATCTTTATCTTCACTCCCATCACCTTTCCTCCTAGTCACTCCTTCGAATGACCGGGGCATCTTCCTTAATCTAACCATCTTCTTCCTAGTGCAATGTCTTAATAGTCTTTGAAATGATGCTACTTCGTAACACCATTTCAAAGAAGGGCAAAATGTAGACACTAAAAATTGACCACTTCCATTTGATCAATCTACCCCTAATTCGACTAATTTCATACCCTCTATATTAATTAAATAATACCCTATTATTTAATTAATATTCAATTATCCCCTATTCCTTTGTCTTAATCTATTTCCTTTATTTTCCTAAGTCCTAGCCTAAGGTAAATATTTAATTTTTTATCTACATCTATCCTACCTTACCCTTTCTATCCCATAAATTAAATCAATTTACCCTCTCACATGTCCCATCCTCCAGCTTTTGCAACTTGCCTCCTAATCATTTTCATTAGCCTAATCCTCACCTAACCTACCCACTAAGCATGTGCACACACTTAATCCTTGATTAAGTGGGTCAACCTCCCATCACATCAAGCACATGGGCTTAGTACCATGTCACATGGGTCTTGTCCCATCATAGTACCCTTATCCCTCTCAACTCATCTCATTGTGCTACTCGGCACAATCTCATGAGTTGAGAGATCACCTCGCATCTCAACCCTTGATCCTCAACTTTCAATCTCAACCCTCCATCCATTTTTTATCCAAATCTATATATCCAACCCTTAACCATTTATCAAGGGGGCTTTCACACATTTTCCTTGGAGTGTCTTTATGTTGCCAAAATTTCGTGAGCACACATCCAAATCGAACATCTTGGACAAATCTACACAACGGGAGGCTTGGCATCGAATTCTATGCTGGTTTGAGCTTTTTTTCGCCTTATCTTGAGTGTTGTTTTGATTATGTGTTTGTTGTGTTTTCATTGTGATTTCTCTTGATTTTAAGCACAAATTTCATGCACACACAATGGAAGATTTCTCAATAAATCCTTGCAACATCTATAAAATGATTTGCTCACAACCAATCATTATTGGCTGGAAATTGCACTTTTGAGAGCGATTCTTTAGGATTGCCCTCTCCTTGGAGGATTTTGGCATTATACTAATGATCTGGTTCTTCCAACATAGATAAAAAATGGTTACCTCTTCCATCTAGTTGGAAAGGATATAGACCAAAACACTATTGCGATGGATGGCCCCTTATTCTATACTAATTGCATAAACTGGTAAATTTGAAAGGATCGTGTGCATTCCTTTTTGTAAGGCTTCCCTTATGCTTTCCAAAATCTTTTGTTTAACTCACAATGGCCTAAAAGTTTGAGATGATTTATCATTACCTTCTCCTCTAATAATAGAGAGGCTCCCCAATGGAATTGTTTTACATTCTTCCATGGTAAGTTGTATGGTGTGGCTACCTCCTCTCTAGATTTAACAATGCGATAGTAATTTACACCCCTCAATAGAATGCCTTGAAGTAACAAACTTGATCTATGGAGCAATCATCAAGATCCATGGTATTAGTAGCACCAATTTATGCAAGACCGATACCTTTGGGTTTTTCTTTAGCCTCGTAAAGGTTCTTAATTCCATGGACTTCCTTGCCATCATATCCCATTCTCTTTGAAAGATCTGGGAAAATTCCTTTTGTATGTGACTCACTACTAAATGATTCACATGCCTATTCAATTCAAGAAGCGACAGATTGAAGGCACTTGACATGCTCTCTTTAGCCATTCTGTAGACATTTTGTTTTAAGTCTTTCTTCCTCAGAGTAGAAGAATAATTGTTCCTTAATGAAAGATGGAGTTTAGGCACTTGCCATGCTCACTCTGGTTGTTCTTTCGGCATCTTGTTTGCAGGCTTTCTTCCATTTAGTAGAAGACTTCTTATCCCTTTACAATTCTTCATGATCTACTTGGCTCTTAGCCAACATCCACTTTTAGTTATTTTTACCAATTTTTCTTGTGCTGGAGCTTTTTAATGAATTTAACATTTATCCTCCACCTCAACTAGTCATTCAAAGATTGTCAACTAGGCATTTGAACTTGCGCACTTGAGTTTTCATCCATAAAACATGGTTGAGAATAATTTGTTGAGTGATGATTCCTTTCTTCCAAATGTAGAACCTTTCTGTACAGTTTCAGAATCTTCTCCCATAGTGATTGAATATTTGTATTGCACTAATGTTGCTTCTCCTTGTTTGTCTTTCCATGGTATAGTCTTCACTATAGGAGGTGGTGTGTGCTCCCATGGATTGGTGTCTACTATAGGAGGATACTGATTTGTTATGCATGGTCTTGGGTCAGCAAAACCACAAAAATGGGACAAAAAATGCCATTGTGACTACAAAACCACAAACCAAATGACTATCCTACTGCAATTGTGTTCCTCTTGAACAATCAAGCAAAATAAGAAAAGCACTTAGATCAAAATATGTATGGCAATATTAGGGTCTCTCCATGGCCTTCGACATGGTATCATAAGAGTAGACTGCAAGATGGGTCTTAAACATGGCACGGTGACCACTAGACAAAAAAGCTTACAGATATAATTGCTTTCTTCTCAAAATATTGGATAAAATTTAGCAAAAAACATCTAAAATCCAAGTCTCTATGACAAAGTTATGTCCTCTCCAAGTATTGGATATATGGCATCACAGCCACTAGACCACAACACAGTCTCCCTGTTACTGGGCCACCAAATGGTCTCTCCATCACTGGTCAAGAATAGGGTCTATCAGTCACGAATACTTGACATTCAGACAAGCATAGTTGTGCACAGATAAAAACTTCAAGAGAATAAAGAATGGATTATTGGATGAAAATATGATGTCTCCACTTTTGGACTGCAACATGGTCTCTCTATCACTGGACCACAACAAAGTCTCTCCAGCATTAGACCATGATCTGTAATTATACAATCTTTGAGGGATACAACTCATCAGACAGATACTTATATAATATATTGTCCTAGAAGCATGGTTTGGTCAGAGAGCTTGAAGTCACTATAAGAAAACCTACTGTGCTCATAGCATTTTGGCATAGGAACAAAGAAATATGTCAGCCTTGGAAGGGTCAGTTCTCTCAGGAGATTTTTCCTGGCCATCATTCATTTTTTAATATAGTGTTCAATCATCTAAGAATAACTTACTGTAATAAAGTGATTTCAGTAGGTTCCAAATTCCAATACAAATGATGAGAACATGGCTTTTAGCTTCAATATGCATAAATGTATTAAAGTAATTATTAATTAGTAATGGCCAATTAGCTTTTAGTCATAGGCTTTAAATAAAGTCATTCCAACTTTAGGATATTCTTTTTGCTTAATTAGTTTGTTCTTTATAATTCCACATTCATAGAGTGGCTTGTTGCCCTTTATTGTAGACATGTATAAGTAAGCTCTCGCTTCTTATTTTATCAACCTTGGAAGCATCAGTTCTCTCAGGGGATTTTTTCTGGCCATCATTCATTCCTTAATACAGTGGTTAATCATCTAAGTGAATGATGAGAACATGGCTTTTAGCTTCAATATATATAAACGTATTAAAGTAATTATTATTTTGCAATGGTCAATTAGCTTTTAGTTGTTGGCTTTAAATAAAGTCGTTCTGACTCTAGGGTATTCTTTTTGCTTTATTAGTTTATTCTTTTTAATCCCACATTCATAAAGTGGCTTGTTGCCCTTCATTGTTTCCATATATAGGTAAGCTCTTGCTTCTTATTTTATCAATGAATGTCTTGGTAATCTTTCTGTGCTACATATTTTGTAATAAAATGTGCACATACAATTCGTTTTGAGTCTTACCATGTTTGTAGACACGACACTATATTTCTTGCAATCACAAGCATTGCAGAATAAATGACATTCCATAGACTTGGTACATATTAAACACAAGTGAGAAAATTGGAAGAGCCTTGAATAGCAAGTTTCAAAATGTTGTTTTGTTAATGAATGATAGCGTCGGTCAGATATGAAGGACGATTGCTGCAAGCATTATCGTCTTTCATACTTGATTCAAATCTATCTTCATTTTGAAATATCTCTGGAAATCATTTCTAACGAATTGGTGAGTATTCATATAAAATCCGAATTATATTTGATGTTATATTTGAATCGGAATTTATACCCTCATCTGCCACTTAGTATATATGTGTTATACTAATCGCATTTGTTAATCTGTGTATATCTTAACTCGCATTTTAGAGAAACACGTCCCATGAGTGGACGTGTCTCCACTTGTGGAGACAGGGTCTCATCACATATTTATGGCGGAACATTTCTAGATATGCAAACATAGAAATCAGATAATGTTCTGCATTCAGCACATTAAATATTAATAAATCTGGAAGTCGAAAATCTGTGTCTTTCTGGAAGTCGAAAATCTGTGTCTTAGCTTTTGGTAGATTTCTGGAAGTTTAGAATTCTTATAGAACCCTTAGCCTCTGTTCTCTAGCAGTAGATTTGTTTTCAATTACATGGTATCAGAGCCACGTTGTGCAAATCCCAAACAAATCTAATATCAGTTTGCTCCAGAAAATTCGTATTTTCTAAAAATCGAATTTACTCACATTCTTCATAATGTCAAGTGTGATCAGATTTGAAGATCGCCTTGCAGGAGCAGACAATTTCACATCATGGAAATTTAGAATCATGATAATCCTTAAGGAACATAAGGTAGACTCACTTGTGAGAGAAAATTTGGAGCAACCTAAGTCTGAACCTGAGAAAACTCAATGGGTAGAAAACAATGAAAAGGCCATGAAAATCCTTGTAGATGTAGTTAGGGATCACATAGTGCCCATCCTAGCTAAACATGAATCTGCCTACCTCATGTTCAAATCTCTTGAGAGTACCTATGAGATCAACAACACCTGTAGGACTCTTGCTTTGAAAAGGCAAATCAACAATATCCAAATAAACAAAGGAGAAACTATTAATGCATACTTCATGAGGATCATTGAACTAAGGGATTGATTATCTACAATTGGATATCAGATTGATAGCAAAGAATTAGCATTAATTGCACTAGGAGGCCTACCAAACTCTTGGGAGTCATTTGCTCAAGGGATAAGTGCGAGATCTAAACTCCCCAAATTTGATAGGTTAAGATCTGACTGTTTACAAGAAGAAACTAGACTCTTGTCAAAGGAAAATAAGCAGAAACCTATAGATGAGGATATTCAAGTTTTAAACACAAATTCTCTTAAGAAAAGTAAGAAGAAAAACTCCAAGAAAAAAAAGGACATCTCCCAAGTTCAATGTTTTAGGTGTGATAAATATGGACACTATGCAATGAAGTGCCCTGACAGATTAAAACAACAAGCATCATATGCTAAAACAGAAAAGTCAACATCTGATTATGATTCTGAGAAACTTGTATTGTAATCATCCTTATCAAGTCATGTATCTATCAATATCAACATCTGGGTGATTGATAGTGGTTCTTCAAGGCACATCACAGGGTTTAGAGAACACTTAGACACTATGTCTGAAGAGTTTGATGAAGAAGTAACAATTGGGGATGATTCAGCACATCCGGTAAAAGGGGTTGGAACTTGCTCCATCACATTGAAATTTGGTCTCTCCCTTCAACTCATTGGAGTTTTATTCGTACCTAGAATAAAGAGGAATCTAATATCCATCTCAGCTCTTGAAGACAATGGATATAGGGTTACCTTTATGGATGGGAAAGTTCTGGCATGGCCTAAGAACTCAACTTTGAAGAAAGCTCTAACCTTAGGTGTAAGACAAGGAATTTTTTGAATGCTGAGATTAAGAGGAAGTTTTCATGATAGATCTAAGCACATTGAGATCCCCTACCATTACATGGTAAAACAAAATGTGATCAAGTTGGAGTATATTAGTACAAATGATCAAACTGCAGACATTCTCACCTAACCTCTCTCTCTCTCATCAAGGTTGAACACTTCAGGAAGAAGCTTGGTATGATTTGATTTTATGTATAAAATTCAAATTGTTTAGAAGTTGTACTAATATATTTAAGATGTTTTATGTGTAAACTCTTTTGTCATGTGTGTGACTCCATGACTTTATGGGCTCTCTCTCCTTCCCTGTGTACATTATTGAAAGGTGACGATCTTTCTAATAATGAACACTTGTATGTGACATTGTAAGGTGACGACTTTACAATGTTAATTTGAACTATCATGATAGATATCATGTGACTTGATATCTGTGGACATGTCATGATGGTATCTCTTGGACACCTTGATGGATGTCATGGGACTTGATGTCTTTTGAAGATCATTGTGATTCCTAAGAGATAATCATGGTGGATAATTATATCCGTGGATATGCCATGAATTATTATGGTAGACATCGTGTGACTTGATGTCAGTGCACATACCATAATGAAGATGTGATTATGAAGAATGTCATGTGACTTGACAATCTTGAGAAATCATATCATATCTTAGATATCACGTGTTAAGGTGATATCTCTAGTTATTTGATTTGAAATATCTTCCCTAGCTAAGAGGGAGTGTTAATGAATGATAGCGTCGGTCAGATATGAAGGACGATTGCTGCAAGCATTATCGTCTTTCATACTTGATTCGAATCTATCTTCATTTTGAAATATCTCTAGAAATCATTTCTAACGAATTGGTGAGTATTCATATAAAATCCGAATTATATTTGATGTTATATTTGAATCGGAATTTATACCCTCATCCGCCACTTAGTATATATGTGTTATACTAATCGCATTTGTTAATCTGTGTATATCTTAACTCGCACTTTAGAGAAACACGTCCCATGAGTGGACGTGTCTCCACTTGTGGAGACACGTCCTCTCATGAGACATGTCTCTTAGAGACAGGGTCTCATCACATATTTATGGCGGAACATTTCTAGATATGCAAACATAGAAATCAGATAATGTTCTGCATTCAGCACATTAAATATTAATAAATCTGGAAGTCGAAAATCTGTGTCTTTCTGGAAGTCAAAAATCTGTGTCTTAGCTTTTGGTAGATTTCTAGAAGTTTAGAATTCTTATAGAACCCTTAGCCTCTGTTCTCTAGCAGTAGATTTGTTTTCAATTACATGTTTAAAGAACAATATTAAAACCTTCTGACATGTTTAAACTCAGCAGCAAAATGCATATCATTCTTTACCATTCTATACATATCAAGGACAACTAGCCCTCATTAACTTGCTTGTCAATGACCTAAGCATACTTCACTCTTAAATGGTATTTTTAATGCATTCCAATGCAAACAATAGTTGAGGACATGACTGTCGGTTTATTGTGCATAGGTACAAACTTGCAAGTTATTGAGTATAGCAACTAGATTCCTTATGAAGCCAAGGTAAGATTGTCTTTTGTGATACGTATTGCAAAAAAACTGAACAGAATTTTTGCAGAGAATTCATCAGTAAATTTTAAAACATTTCGTCAAGAATATGCACACCTCATGCCACGACTGCTTCCTCCCCAATCACAATATCTTACTACCAGTTTCTTTAGCTGCCATAATCCATTAAGTGCCATAGCTGCACAACTTGCTTTAACCTGAACATTTATCAGATATCGACTGCAATAAAAAATCTCATTCAAGATTCTAAGTGAATTCAATGTGATATACAAATGCATATGATGCACAATAAAGCAAGAAAACGCTTCCATAGCTAACTAGAGCACAAATGAGGATCAATGCTATCTTTTCTACACATAATTAAAAAAATGGAGAATAAAATAAAATTGTAGAAACCAGAGTTTGCAATATCAACAAAAAACTGTTTCTGTTCCTAGGGCTTCAAGGTCCCTAAGTCTTAAAGCCTTATAGAGTCGAAAATTTTAAATTACCTGCAAACTTGCCTTTTATCCAATATAAGCAGCAACAACAAGCTTAACATCACAATGTAGAGATTGCAATTGGTTTGCCCAATTGCTGTTTAGTTTATACATATTAGCAGTTAATAATAATTTATCTTTTTAAAGTATTCAACTAATTATTTTTGAAGTTGCAATTTGAAAAGGTATAACCAAAAAGCTAGGACTAAACTACTACTGTAGTCAACAGATGCACTTTCTCGGTTTCTGCCATGAACCATCAGTCCTTGACATATAATGTGTTCAGGACTTTTCAAGAAAACTTTTACTGTTGCCTAGTATGTGGGAGTCACAATTCCTCAAATGTGCTGTGATCCACAAATGCATAGCCTATGGCTGTTGCAAAAACTCCTTCAGATCTTAAAATAGACTAAGTTGGTGATTCAATATTATACTACTGAATTCAACATGCATGCCATATTTCATGTTTGTTATGGGTATTTGCTGCCATGTGCATTCAAATCATCAATTAAAAGTGTTTGTCTATAACACACATCAATACCATAGTTACCAAGAGACTCATATGTTAATCCTTGGTACTAATTTCCCGTATTGGAAATGCATCCCCCTTGGAGATTCATATGGGGACATCTGCAAACATTAGCATTAGGAGATTACCAAAGAAGTTTCTTTGCATCTCTATTCATCTCCGCTAAGCATTCCTTTGAAATTGGGAAACTTGCTACAGAAGTTTCTCAGATATATCCTATAGCTTACATTGGGTTTTTTTAAGTGCTAATAAGTGGTCGACAAAAGCTAAAAGAACTAAAGAAATACATTAATAGAATTGTAATTTTCTATTTATTAAATAAAAATTTACAAGTTTTTCTGCAGTAGCATGTTTTCTTATTAAATCCCAATGAGGTAATAGTACGAAGAGAAACAATAATAAAGCTTAAGGTGTGTACAAGCATTGAAATTTTAAATGATTGAAAATATAGTCATCTCTGAGGACCCCCATACTAGGCATTATACCCTAGCCTTTGTCTATTATTTTATATCATGATGATGATTATCAAATTTCAATACTATTAATCTTTGCTTTCATTGACATCTATTTCAATACTTCAAATGTTTTTTTTTTAATTTTTAAGCATTTTCTTTATAGTTGCACACCCATTGTATGGTTCTTTCTTTCTATATTTTAGTTTTCTATCTCTACACACACACATACATCTCCAAATGCCCACCTCCAACCTTTTTGAAAATGGCATACCAGGTCTTGTTCCTATCTCCTGGTAACTATGGTGAATACATCACCACAAATCAGGTGGACTACAACCTTATGCTGATGCACATGCTCCAATAGATGATATACATGAAATTATACCCTCTACTACAAGATCCTCAGTCTTATGCCCCTATAAATAGCATATAGCATTTTCCATGCTAGAATGACTATTTACTCAAATTCCAATTTGCAACAATCAAAATGGCAATAGTATGTAATAACAAAACCATACTCCATTGTACCCCTCAAATATCTGAGCACATGTTTTGCTTCTGCCCGATGCTTTTGTCTTGGTTCCCCCATGAACTGAATCAAGGTGTTCACTGCAAAATATATATCTAGTCTAGCATTGACCAAATACATTATACAACCTATCACGAGCCTGTATAACATGGGATCAATTCTTAATCTAAATTTCTCACCTTCTTCATATTGATGATCACAGTTGTGGCTATAGGTCTGCAATCCTCCATTCGGAATTGCTTTAGGATTTCAATTGTTTACTTACCCTGGCCAAGGAAGATCTCCCATGGTTTCTACCAAACCTCTAAACCCAAAAGTAAGGCATCAGGCTAATGTCCTTCATCTCAAACTCAACAACTAAATTTGCTTTGCACCCTACAATGAGCTTCTCTACTCTTGTGATAAACAAATCATCTACATCCAATACCAAAATAAGTAGATCAGACCCAGCAAAAATATAATATAGATTAGGATTTACTTCACATTTGGTGAAGCCCATACTTTACAAATATTCATCTATCCTGGAATACCAAGCGCTTAGTGCCTATTTGAGTCCATACAAGGCGTTCTTAATCGTGTAAGCATAGGATTCCTTCCTATTTACCTCAAAGCCCTAAGGCTACTCTATATACAATTCTTCCCCAATGATAGCATTAAGAAAAGCTGTCTTAACATCCATCTAATGTATCTTTCATCCCATAAATGAAACTAAAGACAAATTGTTCTAATGGAAGTGTATCTGGCAATTGGGGCAAATGTCTCCTCATAGTCCACTCACTCTTTTTAAGATAACCCTCTCGCCACAAACCTCACTTTGAATCTCTCATTTTTGTTATCTACAGCATGCTTGATTTTGTAGAGCCCGCTAGAACTCACAACTAATTTCCTTTCCCATCTTGGCGCTATGTCCCATACATCATTTTCATGATAAAGGTGTGCTTCTCCACCATGGCATCCTGCCAAACTTGCTGGCCTACAGCTTCTTGGTAGTTGAAAGGCTCTAAATCTATGATGCTACACATTAATGCTGCTAGAACTGGTTCACCTTGTAACCTGTATAGATTGCCTTCTCTAACCCCTATAACTTGTGCAATATCTAGGCTAGATTCTTTCAATCTGATAAGAACTTGTTGATTCTTGAATTCTACAACATAGCCCTTCCCTTCCACAACTAAAATTGGAAGAAAATTCTTCTTGAGACTAGGAACAAACAAAACATCATCGAAATGTAAAGAGATGCCTGACTGAAGTTGAAAGGGAATTGTACCAATTCTTGCTACTAGATACTTGGCATCATTACCAAGCTCAAGCTAAATTCGAAAGATATGTTCTTTTAAATTGGTTAAACACTATTAGGTTGATGTCATATGTCTATATACCCCATTGTCCACATACCGAGCATTCCTTGGAGTCATGTTGGTAGACAAGATACCACTGAGAAATCCTTCTCACACTTAGCAGCAAATGAGCCTATGCAGAATTTCCTATCCAAGATAAAAAGTCAATAGCCTCTGCCAACCTCTCTTCATACAATGGCTAATCTTTGCACAAAACATACATAGATAAATATTCCAATAAAATTGAGATAAATGATCTTTTCTTCTACAATGTTTGAAAACGAACAAAGACTTGAAAGACTTATATGCATGCATTTTTATATTTCCATTATGCTTGGAGCTTGCATAAGGCTTGTGGAGGGGAGTTGTGTTATCTTTTCCTTGACTAACATTGGAAAGGAGACCTATGTTTATAGTAATTTCCTCAAGCTCTTGCTCAAAGTCGAGACCTCTTTGGATCATACGATGGCACAATGATGATTTCAGTTCCTCTTTGTAACATGTTGCTTTCTTGGGTTCTAAAAGTATATCCAAGGCTTGCATATAGTCACCTTGCTCAACTTCAATGGAATTTGTTATGCCTTGGCCATTCTTCCCCATGGTCATCCACCTAATTTCTTCTAGCCCTAACATTTCGATACATAACCAAATACACATTTCAAGTCTTGCTGACCAAGTTTTGGCCGTCTATGGACAACATAAATCCAAAATTTGCCTTCTTTGGCCATCACAACCGATCCTTTTTGACAACTTAAATTATGTTCCTTTAGTGTCGAATTCAAAATAAAAAATAATGTTGCTCATTTAAGTCATATGATAGCTCATGTTGAGAAGGAACAAATGATAAGTTGTTTTCACGAGGTATTTTTTTACGATTGCAACTGCACACCTTTGTGATCTTGATATTCATTTTAAGACACCTAATAAATAAGAATACAATCAAATACAAACTCCAATCCCTTTCACAGTTCAAAATACCTCTACCTGAAGAAACAAATAGGGATAACCGTAGGTATTACAATAATATCATATATGAAAACAGCCATAGATAAAACCACAGAACCAATGCCATTTATTTAACAAATAACAACAGAATTGTTTTCGAATGAAATAAAACACAACAAAAACGATCCGGCCGCGTACAAATTCCAAAAAGAAAAATCACTGAAACCGTGGCAAGTGACTTACCTCAAGATTCTGCACAAATTGTGTCGTGCTGTCAACGATGCCGATGAGAAAAAATGGGCAGAGTATGCAAATATTACGAAACCATACCAAAGCAGCTTTGTTTTTTAATGAGACGAACCAGAAGCACCCTCCCTGCAGCTACTGCTTCAATCCATTCACAGTAAGCGAAAGGTAAAACTAAAAATATCGGGGTTTTAGAGCTGCTAGATTCTTGAGATCGAGACAAGATTTTTGCAGCGTTTTAAACGAAAATATTGGTTGCGAGTTAAAATTTATTTTCAGGGGGCGATGAATGTTTCGTCTGCCTGAATGTTGTTTTTCCGGCATTTGTCAACTTCCCGGGTGAAAGCTGCTTCAAAATATAGCGTATCGGCCGATAATAAAAACTCAAAAACTTAGTGATTTTTAATTGCTTTGATGGGGAATTTATGAAGAGCCCTTATGGGTTGATATATATGTCAAATCTCAACCTTTCGATAAGATTGAAATGAAAAATAGAATATATAGGGGATTTTGGACGGTGTATGAACTATGCTAGGGTTTTCTTGGCCCCTTTTGCATTATACTGTGTTTATTGTGCAAAAAAAAAAAAAATCTTGTGTGTACAACCGCATTTATTGTAGTTTTTTTTTGTTTTAATATGTCTTCAATTGGTTCTAACCCAACAATTCATGTTGGTGGTGGCGGTTCGACGGCTCTACTCAATGGCTCCTCCTTTGAACAAACAATCCCGAAAATTTGTTTCGAAAGTTTTTTACGAGGTAAGTCTTTTGACTCCCCAGTTGATGTGGTTTTACCTTTACCTGATTTTGATTATGATTGTCAATGGCTTGAGCAACACACCCTTGTTGGGTATTTTGTTGGGAGGACTCCCCTTGAAAGTGTGCTTAAGGAATGGGTCAACAAAGCCTGGGTCCCTCATGGGGTCCGCCTTGATATGGTCCAAAACTTAACTAAGGGTTTTTTCTTGTTCTGCTTTGCGGAGGTTGATCATGTCCAGGCAATCTTAACACATGGTCCCTGGTATGTCTAGTCTTCTTTGTTATTTTTCCAGGCATGGACCCGAGACTTCGCTATTTCAGATGACACCAAGTTGCGGGTCTCAATCTGATTGAATTTACAGGTTTATCTTTGCCTTGTGTGCCTTTTCTGAATCATATTGTGTCCTCTCTGGGGAGAGTTATTTGTATTGAGTCAAATAGGTTTTTTCAAGCTTGACCCCAAAAACGGGTTTGTGTTGAAGTAGACCTTTCACAAGATTTGAAGGACTCCATTGGCATTCAAATTGGCATTCTCAGGCATCGCTAAAAGGTCACTTATTTTAATCTTCCTAACACATGTTATAGGTGTCAGTCTGCAAACCATAAGATCAAGGACTGCCCTTTGGCAGTACCTCACACACCTTCTTCACCATGAAAATTTGAAAAGTCGCATCAGACAAATAATTATGTTGCCAAACTTGATGAAAAATGGACCATTGTTACGAACCAGAAAAATAAGTTCAGTGGCTTTGGGTCAGCTTCCAAAGCCCTCGAGCTAGCCAAGAATGTTTCAAACCCTTCGGCAAAGGGGAAAGAGGCTCTGATTAGGGCTGATAATGTTCCAGCGCGGCCTAGGTTGAAGACTACGTCTCAGCCTGTTGTCGTTATGATAGCGCAGTCGAATGTTTCTCCTCTCATGTTAGGAGCTTAAAGGCGGTCTCACAATCCTTCCCCACCATTGGAAGAAGGTGAATATGTACAAGAGAAACATAGATTTTCTTCTCCAATTCAAATTGGGTTAGTTCCACCAGATTTTTTGCAAAATCACTTCTCTTCTCTGAATGAAGAGGAGTCGGACTCCAACGATATGGAGGAGTTTCATTCATGAATTTCCTCTCATGGAATGTTTGAGGTCTGACAGACCCCTCTAGAAAGTATTCTGTTATGAATACTTTGAAGAAATATTCTGGTATTGAAGTGCTTTGTCTCCAAGAAGTTAAATTTTTTAGTTTTTTGCTCGTGTTGGCTTGTCGCTCTATTTGGTCAGCCAGTCAATTTTTTTGTACTAATCATGAAGCTGGGTGTGGCAAAGTTGTCACCTTTTTGTCCCCATGGTGGCACACTTGTGTGGCCAACCATGATTCTGACCCCACACATCGGCTTGTCTAGATCCTTCTCAACATTGATAATCACTCATTTGGGATTATTAATGTTTATGCTTCTAATGATGTTGTGGCATTGGATTGTTGATTCATTGCTAGTTACTACTTGGTTATTGTGTGGGATTTCAATATGGTTGAGATGACTTATAATAAATATGACACCTTGCCATTCAGATGGGTAGCTGGTGAAAGGGAGGCATGGTTCTACATGCGTAATAAATTGGGGCTCTTTGATCCCAATATTGGTCGCCATCATTCTCATTCCTTCTAGAGCACACTTGGTCTAATTACAGGGTCGATTTTGACAGGATATTTAAATGCCTTGATCGTGTTATGATCTCGGCTCAATCTTTTTTTTCTTTTGACAACTCTTCACTCCTAGTTAAGCTGTTAGTGGATGCGACTTTTTTAGATCATTTTCCCATTTCTTTTTGCATTGAATGGGAGACAAGACAGTCTCAGGCTTGCAAAACACAGTTCTTTTTTAACATGTCTATGCTTTGTCATCAGCCCATGTTGGCCGACATTCATAGGGTCTGGAATTTGGAGTGCAGGCCAACTCATCATACAGGCTAGATTAATTGGTGGAATGATGCTATCACTCGCACAACAAGATTTTTGCGCATTTATGGGCGCCAGCTTGCCATTTTTTGTCGGCGGTCTTATGAGGCTACCACAGCTGACCTCTGTTCAACTACCAAGGCTTTGGCGGCCAACCCTTTCTCCCCATCATTACAAATCAAGGTGGTGAAATTAAGACACAAAAAAGCAAGTTGCAGACAATTATACTACCAAAGGTGTTCAAATCAAAGCTAGATTGCACTAGTTAAAATTTGGCGACTGTGCCTCCAAGGAGTTTTTTTGGCCCTGCGTGCCAAACACTCATCTCTAGGCATTAAAAAAAGTAAAGATGGAATTTAGGTGCTCTCTAAGCTACCTGACATTCTCCAAACCTTTTTTTGTCACTATGAGCAAGTTTTCATTGCTCAGGAGTATACGCCTGAGCAATAGAAAGCCCTTTAGGATTGCCTTGTTGTCATGCCAAATAGGCTATTTTCAATCCAAAGAGCTTTTTGTGACCAATTACTGACAGTTGAAGACCTCAAGGAAGTCGTTCATTCCATGGCTGATGACAAGGCTCCTCAATGTTTCTTACAAAATCATCGCCAAAGCTCTGGCTCTGAAGATCCCCCATCTTTTGCCTCAAATTGTACGCTTGAAGCAAACTGGGTTTATCAAGTCCAAATTTATCTTAGACAACATCATTGTTGTGTAGGAAGGATGGAGTGGGCTAGACACTTGGACCAAAAAGTTAATTTTCTCAAACTAGACTTTGCTAAAGCTTATGATCACATTGAATGGCCTTTTATTTTGGATATGTTACGTGCCTTGGGGTTTGGGCCTAATTTCATTCAGCCTATCCAAATGCTCTTCTCAGATGATCACCATTAATGGCCGCCAATCTCTTGCCTTTGAGTTTTTCCACTCTATTCAGCAAGGATGTTCGCTTGCTCCTCCTCTTTATGTGCTTGTTGCCAAAGGATTTGGCTATCTCTTGGGTAACACAGTTTCTCAACAATGTGTCAAAGGCATTTCGTTGCCTAACTCTCAGGCTCAACTAGTTAATGGCCATTTTGCAGATGACTCTTTCCTCACTCTCTTGGAGGAAGAGAATAATATCAAGGTGGCTCTTGAATGTCTTGACATTTTTTTTCCTTGCGTCTGGTTTTGGTATTCAGTGGCACAAAACTTTGTGCTATAGATAGTTTATATTGCCCACTCCTCACTGGCTTCAACAATATGGTTGGACATGGATTGGGCCAGGGGAAATCTTTCAGTTCCTGGGCATTCCCTTTGCCTTCCAGGCCTCTTCGGCTAAGTTGTGACAAGTTGTTCTCTCTAGAATTGAGCAGAAGCTCGCATATTGGATTACTAAACCTCTCTCCCTGGTAGGGAAATTCTAGGTGTGCTCCAAGATTTTAGCTGCCACACATGTTTACTACTCCTCTTGTTGGACCCCTTCAAAAGTTGCCTATGGAAAACTTGAAAATTTCTCCAGGACTTTCTTTGGGCCTCTACAGAGACCCACAAAGGGTTTCACCGTGTTTCTTGATAATTTTGCTGCCTTCGTAGAGATTCTGGAGGACTTGGGTTACTCTCTACTCAACGACAAGGGATTGCCTTGTGTGTGAAATGGATAATTTGTGCTCTTACTGGAGATGAAACCTGAAAGATTCTCCTCAGGCATTGCATTCAATCCAGTTTTCCTGTCCGTGGAAGGGGATTGGATTTCAAACCCTTCTAGTCATGAAGGAACCAGTTTAAATTGTGGGAACTTTCATGGCCAAGAGCATTTGGAGAGCTTGGGAAGTGGTTAAACCCTGGCTTCGTTGGGCCAGCTCTGGTTTTCGTGATGGGCTTTCACTCAATCAACAGAATGTTTGGTAGTCGCCTCTCTTTGCTAGCAATGGTCAGCCCCTGGCTAAGTCACCTTGGCTTAAGGTGCTAAGATTCCACAAGAAAGGTATTCAAACTTTCGAGCAAGTGTTTCACAGATCCACAATGTGCATCATGTCGTGGGAAGATTTTTGCTCCCTTTACAAACTTCAAAACCAGAATCGTGCTATTTATGATGGTCTGGTGAATGTTATTCTTGCATAAATGCTTCATAAGGTGGGGATTCATGGGTCCAAGCCTTGGTGGAAGGACCAGAAGTGGTACCTAGACACCCCTTTTAGAAATTACAAGCTTGGACTTGGTTATAGGTGGCTTTCACCACACTTTCCTATGATTGAAAGTTTGAACCAGAGGTGGCTTCTTTAATCCCCTACTCATGTCTGGTGAAAAAGATTCTCCACTACTTGGTCTACAAGTGTTGAGCCGAAACTTGCCCACTTTGCTTGGTGTATTCTTTTCCAAGGCTTGCCTGTGGATTCTTGACTTGTTCACCTAGGGGTCCAGGACCCTTGTTTCCCTTTCTATGGGCAAGCTAAGTATTTTAAGCATCTCTTCTAGTTTTGTACTAGAGTTCAATAGTTTTGGAATTAGATTCATGACTTCTTTCAGCCTTTCAGATCGGAGCCTTTCTCTTGGCATATGGTTATGCTGGGAGACTCGCCCAGACTTCTGGCTAAGTATACCCAACTTTGACACACTTTCAAGGTGGAAATCCTCTTCAATATTTGGAAAGATAGAAATGTATGCATATTTGCTAAGACACAAATGGATAAAAATGTTTCTTTTTATTCTAAAGCTATCATTTCCTCTAATGTGCTCTTATAGATTCAGGTTCAGGCCAACAAGGTTGCACTTGAGGTGGCTCACCTTTAGGTGCTTTTGGATCATTGGGGCAATGTCTCATGTACTATTGCTTGGGTGCTCGCTTCGCCCACTTCCTCTTGCGGCCGGTCACCCTCTTGGGGCCGATAGCGGAGTGGCTTTGCTCGCCCTCACTCTCAACCTCCTCTTCGGTGTGGTTACCGCCCTCCTCAGTGGACTCGTTCTCCTCCTCTGCGGGCTGGCCAGGGGTGGCCCTCGAGAGGAGCTACAGAGAGTAGCAGTGGCAGTTTCGGGCGGCCCTTTGATGACACTCCTGCTACTGGCTTTGGTTGTCCAGATTCTAGCAAAAGCTTTCCATGTTTGACACTTGCAATCTCGCTCCGGTGTGAGAATAAAGATAAAGAGAGAAAAAGATGTTGATGATAGTTGGGTTCCTCCTCTTGATGTCACTCCAGACCTTGTTGATGTATGGGGGAAGCACATGGATGAACAGAGACCCTCATGGCTTTGTTGGCACTACTCTAGCCGCTTGATGGCCATTTTATTTTATAATTGTAATGTTTAAGGAATTTTGGGCTAGGCCCACGTGACTGGTTTTTTTTAATTTTATGGGCTTTGCCCATGTGACTCTCGGGGTGTGCCTTCTTACCACCCACCTTTTTTGTGAATATGTATCCTTGTCTTTATTTATATTAATATAGATAACTGCCTATTCATCAAATCTCAAGCTCTAAGTGGGAGGTAGGTAAAATATGGTTTTTTGGGGGTTTTTTCTTTTTTCTTTTTGAAAATTTATTAATTAAATATTAAAATAATGTTATAGTAGTAAAGGTGTCTACTTCGTTTTTCACTTTCATATTTTATAAAAAATAAATAAAATATTCTAGTTAATAATTTTTTTTTTGGTATGCTCACTAACCTCAAATTGAAATTTAACATTCTATCATGTATTTGACTTGTTTTCTAGTAGCTTTTTTTTAGCTTGCATTATATCGTACATGTAAGTTGAACTCTTATAGAAGATTGTGAATGTGATTATGCTCATAGTTTCCTATATTGAAATGATCATTTTCAGAGGCTAACAATTGTGGGATGTGACCATTACCCATTGACATGGGTGCCAAAAGGTTTAAGTTGTGGGTCTAGTAGATAAACACATAATCTTCAAACACTTTTACAACATCAAATACATAACATGTATTAAGAGATCATCACATATAATCACAAGAGCATCCCCTCTCATAAGAATCAATCAAATATCATCTACTAACTCTCAACACTAACAATAATCAAATCAACATTCATTGTTAACTTCATAATCAAAGCTCACTACAAAAAGCATTTATTGATCACAATCACACATTTGCTCACATCAAACATTAGCATTTGGTGATTGGCTCATTTGCATTCATTATTGGGTCACCATTATATTGGCATCCATTGAAACCCCTTATATTTTTCACTATTATCAACTCAACCTTGGGGCTTAACTCAAGTTTAAAGAAGATTCATAATTCCACTCACATAATAAGTTACCAACAATGCTTCTTAGCACCATGCTATTACATAGATATCAAAAGGAAAGCATCTTTCGTAGGTATTAACGTTTAGTTTTGTAGCATAGAGGTTGCAACCCAAAATAGAATCACACCAAGTGGACTTGATCATGGGTGCAATCCTATCCTAGTCCCTCAAAAGCTTAATCGTATACATCTCCAGCCTCTTAGCTCTAACCCATATTCATATTTTAGGTATAACTCACTATAATAGTCAAAAGTAATGTTGCATCAATTTTCAAGTATATAGACCTAAATCCCTCTTAGTTTCAATCATTAATTATATTTATCTATCATTATTTTTTCATTATTAGCTCCTTAAATATTTAAGTATGAATTTCAATGTTGATTTTTATTGTTATTTAGACCTTAGACAATTACGAGGTATTATATTTTCCCTACACTTTAGTGAACTTGTAACTTCCATGCCTATACTTTGTGGTATAACTTTTTATTTTTTGTGTTTCAAATTTAATTTCTTTAATATTAATTTTAAAATTTGATTGCTCCTTATGCATATAGTTCCTTATCTAAGGTATGACCATTAGTTGATTTTTACTTTTCTCATCCCCCTTATGTGTTTTTCATAACTAAATATCTTACCATGAATCTTATCAACCAAAGTTGTCAATCCTAGGATAGGGATGGGTATAGGTACAAGTATGCGGGTACAACATTTTTCCTTGGGTATAAGTACATGTTTGTATATAGGTATATATAATTAGATTTATTATAAAAATAGTAATACTCATAATTGTTGACAAGAAAAATATTTAAATACCTCATAATTTATAAGAAATAAAATACTCATAATATGATAATTCAATGATTTATCAAATGTCAATACGAAATAAAAATTACAATCAATATTCAATAATTTTTATATTGTCCATCATCAAGAGCATCAAATTTAGTATTTAATTCAATTTCATTTGAAACACAATTCGTTGCAGTGTCACTCCCACTAGCTAGGTCATATGTAAAAGCTACCTTATATAGAGAGACTTCAACAAGTTATCCAATTGTAACATCTAATTCAGCACACATAGGAGTTAGATCCCAATCTCTCATCATCCCCCGTTGTAATCAATCCTCTTGTATGACAAGAGATGTAAGTAGAAGTGCACAAAGACCAAATCCTTAGTTTTTTTGCACCCAATTAAATTTACTTAACTAAGTGGATAAAGGAGTATGTACTCCAATCCCTTGAAGAACTCACAACCTATTTAATTTCTATACAACATTTGCAATTACAAAACATAAATTATAAATTATAATATATAGTAACAAATAAAAAGTGAGAAAGTTAAAAAATGAAAAAGATGCATACTTGAGATAGATTTTTTATCGCAAGAGGTTGCTAGTAAATAGAGCCTTAGCCATGTATATACCATCATTCATAAGATTTATTTTTGTACTTGTTTCGAAAAGTGTAAACATCATGATTATTTGAAGATATGAAATGGCAAAATCAACTCAAGACAACACTCTATATATCTACATCTAGGATCATTCTTTTGAATACAATCTTAGAGCCAACAACAATCTCTTCATCCATATATGGTGTCACCCTCCTTGGAAAATAAAGTGTCACTAAGCTATACTATTTTTAAGACAAAGAAAATGATACGAAATGCAAGGGCATGGTCATCTTGTTCCAACGGTAAATAATGTTTTGTACTATTTTGAAAAATAATTTTGTGTGGCCATTCTCCTTAGCTTCTATTATGGTCCTTATATTTTCAACCATGGGGCCCATACCATCATAAATTTCACCCAAACATGGGTGATCTATATAACATACCTAATCATGCTAATGATGGGCTCAATGAAACTCAAAACATCTTCCACATGAGCCTACTTGCCATCTAATATTAATGCTTTATTTTTTGGGGCTCCCTCTATATTTGATGGTCCTCTTACACTCCAAAGAGTGGCATGCTCCTTGGATTTGATAATAATCCTTATTTTTTCAACTATGGATTCCATGCTATAATTAATTTAATTTAAAGGAGTGAATTGTATTAGCATACTTAATCATGTTGATGACGAGCTCAATTAAGCTCAAAAAATATTCCACATAATCCCACCACTCATCATCTAGGAGCAATGCTTTGATTTTTTGGGCTCTCTATATTTGATTACCTCTATACACTCCAAAGAGTGTTGATGACCATAGCGCTTAATGCATCTCACACCTTCACACACATTGTTACCAACTCTCTCTCCCTTTTGTATTAAGATGATTGTGTAATGTAAAGCAGGTTTTGACACCTAACATCATATGAAAAAATATATATACATATTAAAAGGTAGGTGACATGACACATATCAAAATTTTAAATATTAAAAATAACTAAAAAATAAAATTTAAATTACCTTCAACAATTCCAAGTTGGAGAAGGTCCTAAAGATGGCTTATGACATATGATGATGTGTCACAAACATTTGAATCTCTTTGGATTCCATATAAATTTATTTGACCCATTCAATCTATGTGTCAATCTTTTGTGATATCAAGTTGAGTGAGTGAATAGCGCATATTATTCAAAAAAATGTGCACATCTATTGTTGATATTCAAATTCACATTTTCAAGTTCCTCTACACTAACATGGGAAATATTGTAAATGTGGAATGCGATTTACAAGATAATCTCAAAATTAAGAAGTTGATTCTTCTTATGATATTCATTGAGTTCTCTATATGACCTTGAGAGGAAAAGGGAAGAGTTTGCTCAAATAAAATACTAAACTATAAGGAAAAACTCCAAACAGAAGATTCCATTTATGACATTAAATATTCATGAAAAGCTTGTACTATTCAAAATCGACAACTTTTAATGAAAAGAAAAGGGCACAATCACTTATGATTTCAATCTCATTTACAAATTGAAGAATTTCATATGAACGAACTAAGACTTTTAATGGCATATAAATTAAGCAATAATAAAAAGTTAAAGAAAATCCATAGTTAGACTCAATAAGGAGAGATAATTTATATATTATTTTTAAAAAAATGAAGTACAAAAGTCCAACTTCCATAGTTACACTTGGCTCAATTGACTAAACATGGTAAACAATCTCTTGCCTTAAAGGTTTGAGTATTATAAAGACCAATGTTTTTTCTTTCCTTTGTCAAAAACCTGCTTTTCAACATTAATTCAATATTTCTACTACCTCCAATTATAGAAAAAGTGCCAAAATTTTAAAATTTTGGAGACAACATGCTAAGAATCCATGTGATAAAGTTTGAATTGACTTTTTGGATGGTGATGGTGATTTGGATAAAATACCTAGCATTTATTCCCTTCTTCAAGTTCCCTTTAGTTCACTATTATATGTGTCCTCATTTTAGCATATCAAATGAATCTAATGGGCCCACTTACCTTATAATATGTTTATCTTACACCAATGGCACAACAAAAATTATATATCAAATTTGGCAACATCTTTGAGATTAGTGAGGTGCCATGTGTTCATTTTATGGTGATATACCCTTTAATAACTTTTATTTTATCTTGGGATCTACCATTAGTTGATATGTTCACTTTTTACCAATGATTCAGTCGAGAATATGTATAGATTGATACTCTTGAGATGGTGTGCACATCATAGATTATGGAGAAGATTGATTGTTCTACTTCCTTTAAACTTTAGCTTGTACCTCCTTTTATCAAAATAGGGACCCACTTTATCTATTGTTTCATCTTTGGTGAATGGTGTGGTTAGAATAATGTGTTAGTTTAACAATATCATTGAGGAACATCAAAGTGACATGTATTGAACAATGCAAGTTGTCTTTGTATTTTTCCTTTATATTCACATAAAGATAAATAAGTAGAGCCCACCAATTTGGCTAACTCACCAAGTTCCATCCAATAATGCAATAATTTCAAGTTTTTAAACTAAAAACTTTGAGAACTTGCACCATCCATTTGATATTTTTGTTAGAAATATATGCCTCAATCTCACAGGCTGAAACCTCTAAGAGAGCAAAGTTGGTGTGATATTATTGATGTTTGGCCGAACAGTGGTTCTGAATCCTTTGAAATGTTCAAGTCGCCAAGAAAATGTTGTTGTCTTGTCGACTGGAGTTATCGCTGTGACTTGAAGTACTCGTTGTGACACTTTGCCAAATGGAGACCTCTGGCCGACGGATTGTTCTTATTGGGTGTCGGGGAGATTCATAGCAACTGAAGAGAGTCTCATCAATAGCATATGGTCATTGGGGTAACACAAATGCCTCGGGAAGAACTCTCAGCGACTAAGTGAGGTCTCACCAACGAGGATACACTTGGAGTCTTCGCGGTGACACAAAGACTTCGGTATGAAGTCTTAGCGATGGTGGGTTGTCTCCCCGACAATGATTCACTAGGATGTCAGGGAGACTCATGGCGACTGAGTCATTAGGATAACCTATGGTGGTTCGGTAAGAAGTCTTACTGATGTGTAATGTCTCACCGAATGGTTATACTTGTGTCATCGGTGTAACATGTGACTTCGATAAGAACTCTCGGCGAAAGTGATAAGTCCTACCGACTAGTGTTTGGTGCTCGGTATGACTTGAGACCTCAGTGTGATGTCTCGGTGAAAGCGATAAGTCTTGCCGACTGATGAACTCTTTGGAATAACATGAAGGCTCGGTGTGATGTCTTGGTGAGAGTGGTAAGTCTTGCCGACGGTAGGAATTTTTGATGGATGTTAGTGGATTCGGTATGACTCGAGGCATTCGCTATATCATCTTGCCGATTGTTGGAACCTATGCCGATATCGACAGTGAAGCCTTTGAGCATTGGGGAGATACTTCTTGTGTCTCACCGACATGTGAACTTAGTTGAATGTATCCTTGACCGTTTGACTATCCTATGTGGTGTCTCATGGACCAATCAGAGGAAGCAAAATTCAAATGGTTGGCAGTTGGATTTTTGCAATAGTTGTGACACTGGAGCTGAACTGCATGCAAGGAAAAATCAACGATTGAAAGGAAACTTTCTACGATGGGTAATGGCCGATAAGGATGAACAGAAGATAAAAATTAGAATGTGATAAGATTTAAGGGATCAATTCTGAGTTTGAAGATTATCAGATTGTTGAGAGCATTTCTGTAAGAGATTGAACAGTGAATGAAGCTACTGTGAATTGATACCAGAGAGTTGTATCTCTGCATTGTATGTAATTGTTTGTTACTATAATACAAAGAGATTCAACTTGGTGTGGTGGGTTTTTTCTCGAAAGGGTTTTCCCACGTAAATCTTTAGTTCATTGTCTTTGAGTATTATTTATGTTTCTGTAAATATTTCATGTTTGTCTTAATTGGATTGTAATTTGAAAATTAAAAGCACTGTCTGCATTCTTCCTTGTGGTTTTGACATTAGGATAGTTGTTTCCGCACCTCTTCTTTCCTTACAAGTGGTATCAGAGCCTGACCATTTGTGCTATCCTTGTGAGTGGGTTGGGTTTTTTGTGTCAATTCTTTTTCAGTTGGAGTTTGGTAGAGGTCTGATAATTTAATTACAGATTAAGATGTCGTAGCAATTTTGAGTTGTGGAAACTCAAAATGGAAGATCTCTTAGTGGACCGAGATCTTTGGAATGTTGTGTATGGAACGAAACCTCAAGACATGAAGCAAGAGGATTGGGACCTGGCAGATAGAAAATCAAAAGGGCTGATAAGGCTTTGCTTGGCAGACTCTGTTCTTCTAAATGTGCATGAAGAAAAGACTGCATCTTCCTTGTGGAAAAGACTTGCTTCTATTTATCAGGGCAAGTCCTTAGTGAACAAGCTATTCTTGAGGAAGAAGCTGTACTCTTTGAGAATGCAGGAGGGAGGATCTATTGTTGATCATTTGAACACATTCAACATGCTGATTACATAGTTAACATTTGTTGGTGTGAAGATTGAAGATGAAGATCGTTGTATGCTCTTATTGTGTTCTTTGCCAGATTCTTGGGATCATCTGGTGATGGCTATTGGGAGTACGACATCCACTTTTAAGATGGAAGATATTGTTGCTTCTTTGTTGTCAGAAGAGATGAGAAGGAAATCTTCTGAGATGGTGAAGGAGGCTTTGGCTGTTAGAGGCAGATCAAAAGAAAAAGGCAAGAAGAAGGACAAGAAATCCATATCGAAATTAGAAGGGAGATCAAAGTCTCCTGGCAAGAAGTCCAAGGTGAAATGCTGGAATTGTGGGAAACCTGGTCATGTCCGAAAGGATTGTAAAGAGGAGAAAAAGAAGAAGAAGAAGAAATCTTCTGACATTGATTCTTCTCAGAGTGATGCAGACGCCTTCATTGCAGCCTTGGCTACACGGGCATCAGATGATGTCTGGCTGATTGATTTTGGAGAATCTTTCCACATGACATCTCATAGAGACTGGTTCACAAAGTATGAAGAATACAATGGTGGAAAGGTGTATTTGGAAAGTGATTCATCTTTGGATATTGTTGGTCGTCAAAGAGTCAAAATCAAATTCCCTGATGGAAGAATGAAGGGAATCAATGATGTGATGCATATACCAGGTCTGGCTCGAAATCTAGTTTCTGTAAGTAAGCTAAATGATATTGGAGTGCATGTCACGTTCTCTGGAGATGGATACAAGATGACTAGAGGCACAATGGTGCTGGCTAGGGGTGCTCGAATTGGTACCTTGTACAAGCTGGATGCACTGGCTGTCCAATGTAACAGTGTCTCTGCAAAGTCACTTAAGGCCACTCATGGAAATAAGAAGGAAAACATTCCTGATGGTGTAAAATCCATGGAGGTTAAACTTCCAGCAGAAAAGACTATGCTCGGGCATCATAGGCTTGGCCACATTGGTGAGAAAGGTTTAAAAACCTTGAAAAATAAAAACCTGGTAGAAGGGCTTGAAGATTGTAACCTTGAGTTTGAATTTTGTGAACATTGCATATATGGAAAACAACACTGTGTTTCATTTTATTCCAGTCCTCACAAATCTTCTAGTTTGCTTGATTATATTCATTCTGATGTGTTTGGTCTAGTGAATGTTCATTCTTTGTCTAAATCAAGATACTATGTGTCGTTTATTGATGATTATTCAAGAAGAGCATTTGTATATTTTCTAAAAAGTAAATCATAAGTGTTCAGTCATTTTAAGGAATTTAAAAACCTTGTTGAAAATCAAACTGGTAGAAAAATAAAATGTTTAAGGACTGACAATGGCGGTGAGTTTTGTTTAGATGAATTCGAAAGGTACTGTAAAGATCATGGGATTAAAAGACATAAGACTACACCTTACACTCCACAACAAAATGGAGTTGCTGAAAGGTTCAACAGGACAGTAATGGAAAGAGCACGAAGTATGTTGAGCAGTGCTGGCTTGGAGGAGAAGTTCTGGGCTGAAGTAGTCTCTATAGCATGTTACTTGGTAAATCGTTCTCCTAACTCTGCTCTTGTTGAGAAGATGCCTTTGGAAGCATGGTCTGGAAAGAAGCCCTCTTTGAGATATATTTGTGTCTTTGGCTATGAGGCATATGCATATGTGCCGTTTGAAAAAAGATCTAAGTTGGAAAAAAAGCTATAAAGTGTATTTTTATTGGCTATAGTGCTGGCATAAAAGGATACAAGCTTTGGAATCCTGAGACTGAGAAGGTTTTGTACAACATAAGCGTTATCTTTTGTGAGTTGAAGCCTTCTACATTGGATCAGCAGTCAGAGAAGAAATCAGAAAATGAAAAGAATGTACCATAAATTCCTCTGACACCAAATAAAGAGGAATTGGAAAATCAAAATGTACCTGATACTGAGGAAAGCTCAAGTAGCTCTAAAAGTTCCAAAGAAGATGAAGAACCACCTCATTCTCAGCCTGTGAGGAGGTCAACTCATGAAAGGAAACAACCTGATAGGTATGGGTTTTCTTTAATAGAGTCTACTTGTGCCTATGCTTTAATTTCTAGCACTGATGAACCTAGGACTGTGAAAGAGGCATTTAAAATGTCTAATTCAAACTCTTGGTTGGAAGCCATGAATGAAGAAATGGCATCATTAGAAAAGAATGATACTTGGAGTTTGGTGCCATTGCCTAAAGGCAGAAATGTAGTGGGCTGCAAATGGGTATTTATAAAGAAAACTGGTCTGGATGGCAGTGTAGAAAAATATAAAGCAAGGCTAGTTGCAAAAGGTTATTCCTAGGTAGAGGGAATTGATTATGGAGAAATATTTTCTCCTGTAGCTAAGCTGGCATATATTAGATTTCTTTTGTCACTTGCAGTAGCGTATGACTTAGAGATTGAACAAATGGATGTGAAGACAACGTTTCTTCATGGTGATCTTGAAGAAGAAATTTATATGTCCCAGCCGGAGCACTTTGTGGAAAAAGGTAAAGAAAGACTGGTTTGCAAGTTGAGGAAATCTCTGTATGGGTTAAAACAATCTCCTAGAATGTGGTACCACAAGTTTGACACATTTGTTTTGTCATTGGGAAATTTGTAAGATCAAAATATGATCATTGTGTGTATTACAAAGCTGAAAGTGATCAAGTCCTTATTATTGCTCTCTATGTTGTTGATATGTTGTTCATAGGCAATAGTAAGCTAATGATCTCTAATCTTAAGTCTCAGTTGTCTGCCAAGTTCAAAATGAAGTATCTTGGTGCAACAAGGTATATTCTGGGAATGGAAATAACTAGGGATAGGAAAAATAGAAAACTTTGGCTCATTCAGAGTAAGTACATCATGATTGTTCTAGAGAGATTTTGTATGACCGAGTGCAAGCAGCTAGTTGTTCTAGTTTTGTAGGGAACAAAGCTATCTGTTGAAGATTGTCCAAAATCTCCTACTGAGATGAAGGACATGACTAGTGTGCCATATGCTAGTGTGGTTGGCAGTCTTATGTATGCAATGGTCTGTACAAGACCAGACATTTCCCAAGCTGTGGGAGTACTTAGTCGGTTTATGGAAAATCCTGGAAGGACACATTGGGATGCTGTGAAGAGAGTATTTAGATATTTGAAGGGGACTTCAAAATATGCTTTGTGTTACCATGGAAACTTGCTTGAATCACAAAGGACTCTTAGCATTCAAGGTTATGTGGATTTTGATTGGGTAGGGGACATTGAAAGTAGAAGATCCACCAGTGGATATATTTTCATGATGAATGGTGGTGCAGTGAGTTGGATGAGCAAGCGGTAGGCTGTAGTCGCTTTGTCCACTATAGAGGTAGAATACATGGCAGCTACACATGCCTGTAAAGAAGCAATCTGATTAAAATGTTTGTGTTCTAACATTGGCTTTGATGCAGGAAAAATTACTATTTACTGTAACAGTCAAAGTGCTATATGTTTGGTGAAAAATCCTACTTTCCATGCCAGGACGAAACATATAGATGTATAGTATCACTTTGTACGAGATATGGTGGAGGATGGGAAGGTCGCTTTGGAGAAAGTGGATACTCTGAAGAATGTTGCACATGCGTTGATGAAGCCAGTGAGCATAGACAAGTTCAGGTGGTGTGCCAGTTTGATGGGCCTCAAGGCCCATGATTTTCAATAGTTTTGTTGTGCTCTGAAGGTGCCTGTGTGATCTTCGTCAAGTGGGAGATTGTTAGAAATATATGCCTCAATCTCATAGGCTAAAACCTCTAAGAGAGAAAAGTCGGTGTGACATTATTGATGTCTAGCTGACCAGTTGTTCTGAATCCTTTGAAATGTTCAAGTCACCAAGACAATGTTGTTGTCTTGCCGACTGGAGTTATCGCTGTGACTTGAAGTACTTGCTGTGACCCTTTACCGAGTGGAGACCTCTGGCCGACAGATTGTTCTTATCAGGTGTCAGAGAGATTCATAGTGACTGAAGAGAGTCTCACTGATAGCATATGGTCATCAAGGTAACACAAAGGCCTCGGGAAGAACTCTCGGCAACTAAGTGAGGTCTCGCCGACGGGGATACACTTGGAGTCTTTGTGGCGACACAAAGACTTCGGTATGAAGTCTTAGCGATGGTGGGCTATCTCCCCGACAATGATTCACTAGGATGTCGGGGAGACTCATGGCGACTGAGTCATTGGGATAACCTATGGTGGCTCGGTAAGAAGTCTTACCGATGTGTAATGTCTCGCTGAATGGTTATACTTGTGTCATCGGTGTAACATGTGACTTTGATAAGAACTCTCAGCGAAAGTGATAAGTCTTGTCGACTAGTGTTTGGTGCTCGGTATGACTTGAGACCTCGATGTGATGTCTTGGCGAAAGCGATAAGTCTCGTCGACTGATGAAATCTTTGAAATAACATGAAGGCTCAGTGTGATGTCTTGGCGAGAGCGGTAAGTCTTGCCAATGGTAGGAATTTTCGATGGATGTCGGTGGATTTAGTATGACTTGAGGCATTCGCTATATCATCTTGCCGACTGTTGGAACCTACGCCGATATTGACAATGAAGCCTTTGAGCATCAGGGAGACACTTCTTGTGTCTCATCGATATGTGAACTCAGTTAAATGTTTCCTTGACTGTTTGAATATCCTATGTGGTGTCTCGTGGACTAATCAGAGGAAGCAAAATTCAAATGGTTGGTGGTTGGATTTTTGCAACAGTTGTGACGCTGGAGCTGAACTGCATGCAAGGAAAAATCAATGCTCGAAAGGAAACTTTCTACGATGGGTAATGGCCAATAAGGATGAACAGAAGATAAAAATTAGAATGTGATAAGATTTAAGGGATCAATTCTAAGTTTGAAGATTATTGGATTGTTGAGATCATTTCTATAAGAGATTGAACAGTGAATGAAGCTACTATGAACTGATACCAGAGAGTTGTATCTCTGCATTGTATGTAATTGTTTGTTACTGTAATACAAAGAGATTCAACTTGGTGTGGTGGGTTTTTTCCTGAAATGGTTTTCCCACGTAAATCTGTTGTTCATTATCTTTGAGTATTATTTATGTTTCTATAAATCTTTCATGTGTGTCTTAATTGGATTGTAATTTGAAAATTAAAAGCACTGTCTGCATTCTTCTCTATGGTTTTGATGTTAGGATAGCTGTTTTCGCACCTTTGCTTTCCTTACACTTTTTTGGGTGTGTGTTGTGCCTTGCACCCACACCCTAGTTTAGCTTGTGAAATGCACCCCCCCTTTTTTATTTTCTTGCTTTGCCTCTAGCTCATTCCCTCTTGTTTTCTTTTTTCTCTTAGTTTTCTTTATCTCTTATTTATTTTTACGACTTTTAGAGTTTGTCATCCTAGCACGAGAGTAGAATCACCTCTAATTACCTAATGCTTCCTTTTTCTTCTTCTCCCTTGTATGCTTAGAAAATTATCATGTTTAAGGGATCATCATTCGTGTATGATTGTTAAGGAAACTCTGATATCAAAATCCCCAATATTTATGTGCCATTAGTGTGTCATCCATTGAAATTTTGGAATTTTCCATGCTAGCACGCTCGAATTGTCATCCATTAGTTTCTACCACTAATATAATACTTTGACACACATTAATGGTGATTTTGGCACACATGTGAAGGGGGTTTTATTATTTTTTGTCTTTTTTTATGTTTCTTTTGTGTTTTTGTTCTTTCCCCTATGCATTCTTTCCTTTTCCTCTAAGTTGTGAAGTTATCATGTTGCTTGGAGATTGTTGTGTATTTAGGGTTATTGTCTAGTGTTGTATATGCTAAAAACTAAAAAAGTTGGTTTAAAGCTATGACCAGATTCAAAACATTTTCAACATTACATCAATGAAGCTTTTCTAAATGAACACAAATGCAAAAATATAAAACTAAACTATGCAAAACCCAAAACACATGCATTCAAAAGAAAACTAACTCCATTGTTCTCCTATTCACCAAGATCTTGATTTATGCATTTGGTGCTCTTAGATTTTCACAAGCACAAGTGCAACAAGAAGCTATGATGAACGAAAAAAAGGATTGTATGATCAAAATTCAATGTGATTTTTGGTGAGAAGAGAGGGTTTATATAGATGTCCTCATGATAGATTTGAGTTACAGGAGAAATGTGGGATAAAAGAATGCAATGGAGGAATAAATAATTATCCCATATTGCTTAATCAAGTGCAATTGATTGAAATGAGAGAGATAAATGAGTGGCTTTATAATATGATGTAGGTTTAGGAGTTATATTTAAAGTGGATTTTTGAATTAATGAATGATTTAATTAAATGGATTTATATATTTAAATGATTTAATATGTATGGATATTTTAATGACTAATGCAAATGGAGTAATATGAAATGGATAAATGATTGATTATGCAAATGGATAAATGCTTATAATATTTTAATGATTTAAGTGGATTAATGAAAATAGAGGAAGATATTATGATGAGGGCCATGCCGCCCAAAATCCACAAGAATCACAACAAGAGATACCAACACAAAAGATGCAAGACAAAAAAATGACTCACTTTCAATTATTTTTAGAAAATGAAATTACAGATTCAAAGCTTACATGCTACAACCTCATGGGCTTGATTCATTACAACAAAATCAACCCTAAAAAGAAAATCTACTATTTAGAGACACAATTTGCACTATTAGGGCCACCCTCTACAACCCCCACTTAACCCTTTTGATTTTCCCCAATAACTGCCCTAAAATGTTCTAGAAAGTTCTAATTTTCCCTTTTTGTTTTGGCACCAAAAGTCCTGCCATTTGATTTTTGGCCTAGGAAGAATTTTTATGAAATTCAATTTTTAAAGGGCCAACTTCGCATACCCATAACTTTTGATTCGGGTGTTCGATTTACTATTATTTCATATTGTTAGAAAGCTCTCAATGAGCTCTATAACATGCAAACCATCGTAGGTCGGTTCAACCACTTTTTGAGCTGTTTCAGGGCCTCTAAATTTTTATATTTGAATTTGAAGTTGCATCGGAGAAATTTCTCTAGGCGGAAACTTTAATTTCTCCCAAATTGTGCAAGGTATTGAGGTGATTCTTTCATGACTGTAAATAATTTTCAACTCTGCTCCTTGGGGTAAATTTTCACATCCATACGAGCCCATTTAGGCCAACTTACTAAAAATAGTAAGTGCCCATTTTTTGCTATTTTTGATGCCTGATAGTCTTATACCCCCTAAGTGTCATCATGGGACTCAAAAAAATTAAAGAAAATAAAGAAAATAATTTTTTGTGTGATACAAGATTTCCCTACACTGTTGGATGCTCCTGCATCAGACACCCAAGGTAATTTGAAAAGTGACCCTGTGACTTCTCAGGAGTTAGAGGAAAACCAAGATGGTTAGCCTTAGCCTTGGATAATCATGATGAATCTTTAACAGGCCTTCCTCTCCATTTCACCAAGTACTCTGCATATTGCCTGTTTCTTGTGCTTCTACCCACATGGCTATCTAAGATTTCTTCTATCTCTTCCTTCTCTAAAGTAGGTGCTAGAATTTTCCACTATTCTTTTATCAACCCCTCCTCTATATCACCTTCATTATACTCTGTCAAATCAATAATGTTGAACACATGAGAAATGTTTATTCCACTAGGCAACTTACCTCATAAGCATTTCTTGAATCATGCTTCTTCAAGATCTTACATGGTCCAAACTTCTTCATCTTTAACTTGTTGTATGTACCAACTGGAAACCTCTCCTTTCGCAAATGAACCATGACTTCATCTCCTACCTGGAGCTCTTTATACCTCCTTTTTGATCTACCTGAGCCTTATATTGTGAGTTCATCTTATTGATATGTTTCTTCACCTCTTCATGCAAATTCTTCAGGTGCTCAACAAAATCTTCAGCCTCAACACTACTCTTCTCCCCCTTATCCATCTTTCTTAGTTCAGAAGGAGTTCTTGGACTACTCCCATATACAATCTAGAATGGTAATTTACTAATGATCCTATTGACAAAATTGTTGTAAGAAAATTATGCCTGTGGTATAATCAAATCCCATCCCTCAGACTTATCTCCAACTAAGCATCTTAGCAGGTTGCCAAAACTCCTATTCACCACCTTTGTTTGTCCATCAATCTATGGATGGTGTGCAGAACTAAACTTAAAATATGTATTTAACTTCTTCCATAATGTCCTCCAAAAATAACCAAAAAATTTGGTATCTCTGTCTGAAACTATACTCTCTGGTAGACCATGTAGTCTCACCACCTCTCTGAAAAACAACTCTGCAACATGAACATCACTGGTCTTATGACATGGAATGAAACATTCCATCTTTGAAAATCTATCCACCACTACAAATATGGAGTCGTTCCCTCTCTGTGTCATTAGCAAGCCAAGAAAAAAATCCATGCTAATATCCTCCCATGGCCTCTCAGGTACAGGTAATGGCTAATACAATCCAATATTCTGACTTGTTCCTTTCACCATCTAACATGCTCTACAACTTTGTACAAAATTCTTCACATCTTGTTGTAATTGTGGCCAATAATAATTCTCACTAACAAGAGAAATGGTCTTATCTTGACCAAAATATCCAGCTAATCCTCCACTATGCTTCTCCTTGATTAGATTCTCCATCATAGAACTCCTTGGAATGCACAATTGGCTTCCTCTAAACAACATCCCATCTTGGATTAAGAAATCCAACCATTCTGTCCTATCCAATGTAACAAGTTCCAAACAAGCTTTCCAAGCTTCTACAAAGTTTGGATCTTCAGGATACAAACTCTTGAGTTCATTGAACCCAACAACCTCTATATTCATTTCTATCAATTTTTTTTTCCTTCTACTCAAGGCATTTGCAACTCTATTTGACCTTCCACTCCTGTGCTTCAAAACAAATGTATAACTTTTCAAAAGCTCAACCCATTGTAAGTGCCTTCGATTCAACTTTCCTTGACTATTTAGATATTGCAAAGCCTAGTGATTAGTATATAAAACAAATTATTTTGACAACAAATAGTGTCTCCATTTCTTCAAAGCCTGAACTATAGCATAAAACTCTTGATCATAGACATAATATTTCTTCTTAGCATCATTTAACTTCTCACTAAAATAGGCAACATGCTTACCTTCTTGACTCAAAACAACTCCTATGGCAGTGCCACTAGCATCACCGTCTCCCTGAAAGACCTTATTGAAATCTGGAAGGGCCAAAACAGGTTGCTCTGTAACTTTCTTCTTCAACATATCAAAAATTTTGGCTGCTCCTATGGTCCACTTAAACTCTTTTCTATCCCCTCTCATCGCTTCAATTAGAGGTGCACAAATACTACTGAAATTCTTAATAAAATTTCTATAAAAAATTTCTAGACCATGAAATGATCTTACCTCTGTAACACTCCTCAGGGTAGTCCATTCAATGATAGCTCTCACCTTCTCTGGATCCATTTTAAGACCTTTTGTTGAGAGAATAAATCCCAGATACACCAACTCTCTCTTCACAAAACTACATTTCTTCAAATTAATCAATAACTTCTCCTCCTTTAGCTTCTCAAAAACTCTTTGGATATGCATCAAGTGCTCCTCCAATGTCTTACTAAAAATCAAAATATCATCCAAATAAACAAATAAAATTTTTTCCTAAAAATTCTTTCAATACCTCATTCATAAGCCGCATAAATGTGCTTGGTGCATTGGTTAGCCCAAAAGGCATGACTAACCACTCGTACAAGCCCTCCTTGGTTTTAAAGGTTGTTTTCCATTCATCTCCTTCTCTAATTCAGATTTGGTGATATCCAATCTATAAATATATCTTCGTGAAGTACTCAACTCCACTCAAACAATCCATAATGTCATCCATTCTTGGCAAGGGAAACCTATACTTGATGGTGATCTTGTTGATGGCTCTAGAATCTGTACACATCCACCATTCCCCATCCTTCTTTGGTGCTAGTACTACAAGTACTACACATGGACTCAAACTCTCTAATCAATCCCTTCCACAACAACTCTTGCACTTGTCTGTTCAACTCTTCACTCTCTTCTAGAGTCATACGATGAGCTGCCTTATTCAGAAAACTAGCTCTAGGAATCAGGTCCATTTGATGAATAATATTTCTTATGGGAGGAAAACCTTCATGCACGTTATCAGAAATAATAGCTTGAAACTCATTCAACAAATTTGAAACCTCTACAAGTACCTCAGTAGTATCTTCTTTATCAACTCTAGGGATCAACGCAAAACACATATGCTCATGCTTCATACCTTTTAGGAACTTTCTTCCATCAACCAAACAAATTCTTGCATTACTGCATACCTTTTCTTCTGCCTCTTTCAAGCTTCAACTTATGACAAACCCCATCCTTTGTCAAAGAATAGGTGTTGGCATGTCCATCATGTACTGCTCACCGATCAAACTGCCACAGTTTTCCTAACAACATATGAAAAACATCCATAGGCATAATATCACACAATACCTCATCATGGTAATTTCCAATCTTGAACTTTACCAAACATTGTTTATTTACCAAGGCTTTATGGTCCTTCTACAACCAAGCAATCTGGTATGGGTTTAGATGCCTTCTTCTCTCTAATCACAACTTACTAACCGTTTCTTCTGAAACAAGGTTATCAATACTACCTCCATCAATACTAACATTGCAAACTTTACCTTCACACTTACATCTGCTGCGAACCAAATTCTTCCTTTGAGTTGGTTCCTTCTCCTCATTCACCAAGGCTCTTCTAGTAACAAGAACCTCTCCTCTTTCTACATCCTCAGAATGTGAAGACTTAACATCTTCATCTAAATGTGCAACTCGTGCATTACCCTCAGGTCTTCTATTTGTCCTTCCTTGATGTTGAGGACACTCATAGACTCTATGTCCTTCTTCTCCACATTGGAAATAGGTTCCATGGAAGCCTCCTCTTCCCAATCCTTGTCCAGATCTTCCTCTTCCTCTTTGGTATCCATTGTTCTAATCACAAGGATGGTAGGTGTTATCTCCTTTCTAGTTCTAACTGCTACTAGAGCCTTCACCCTTCTTTTGATCTTCATTTAGACCTCCATATGACTGTCCATTGGTCTTTCCTCCATGGCTTCCACCTTGTTGTTTGTTCTCAAACCTCTTGTTCAATCCTTCTTCAACCTTTAGAGAAAATTGATAAGCATCCTCAATGGTGGTCATTATTACTAGTGCCAATTCTTCATGTATGCTTGGCTTCAACTTGTTAATATAATGAGCAATTTTCTCTTTATTCACCTTAGAATGTCCTGTTTGAATCAAGACCTTGTGAAATTCCTCTGTGTATTCTTTCACTGTCCTTGTCCCTTGCCTCAAGCTTTGCATCTTCTTGAGCAACTCCAATTCATAATCAGTTGGAATAGATTGTTTCTTCAATTTTGACACCATTATGTCCCATCTGGAAATTTTATCTTTCCCTTGTCTTCCTCTTTCTAATTGGACCTCTTTCCACCATATACTGGTGTGACATTTCAATTTTTCTTTGCAAACCTCACTCTGTGAGGATATTCAATCTCCTCAAACTCAAAAAATTCCTCCATGTCATTGATCCAATCAATCAATTCTTCAGGATTCAAATTTCCACTAAAAGTTGAAACCTCCATTTTAGGTCTCTTCCCAATGCTTGAGATCGCTCACAACAATCTTCTTTCTCCAAGATCCATTGGGTCTTGCTCTTCCTCTTCCATTTCCTATTTTGTTTCATCTTCACTGTCATCTCTATCTCGTTGCGCATCTCTTCTTCAAACCTCTTGTTGCAAGGTTTCTAATTGCCTTCTAAGGGATCTAATTTCATCTCTAGGTGGATCTCTTCCTCCACCACCTTGGCCTCTACCTTTTCCATACTGGGCAAGTCTTGGAGGAATCTTGATCTCAACCCACACTCACAGGTCCTGCTGCCACTACCTAACGTTTGGCACTTTGTTACAGGCTTAGGAACTCCGCTCTGATACCACTTGATGAGGGCCATGCTGCCCAAAACCCACATGAATCACAACAATAGATACCAACACAAAAGATACAAGACGAAAAAATGACTCACTTTCAATTATTTTTAGAAAAGAAATTATAGATTGAAAGCTTACATGCTACAGCCTCATGGGCTTGATTCATTACAACAAAATCAACTCTGAAAATAAAATCTACTATTGGAGTCACAATCTGCACTATCAGGGCCACCCTCTACAACCCCCACTTAACCCCTTTTATTATCCCCAATAACTGCCCTAGAATGTTCTAGAAAGTTCAAATTTCCCCTTTTTGTTTTGGTGCTAAAAGTCTCACTGTTTGATTTTTGGCCTAGGAAGATTTTTTATGAAATTCACTTTTTAGAGGACCAACTTTGTGGGGCCATAACTTTTGATCTGGGTGTCTGGTTTGCTATTATTGCATATCGTCAAAAAGCTCTCAATGAGCTCTACAACACATTAGCTACCATAGGTCGATTCGACCACTTTTTGAGTTTTTTCGGGGCCTCTAAAGTTTTATATCTGAAATTGAAGTTGCATTGGAGAAATTTCTTGGATGAAAACTTTAATTTCTCCCAAACCATGTAGGGTATTGAGGTGATTCTTTCACGACCAGAAATGTTTTTTAGCTCTGCTCCTTGCGTAAATTTTTACATCCATATGAGCCCATTTAGGCCAGCTTATTAAAAATAGTAAGTGCCCATTTTTTGCTATTTTTGGCACTTGGCAGTCTTATACCCCCTAAGTGCCATCATGGGACTCAAAAAAACTAAAGAAAATAAATAAAATATTTTTTTTGGGTGATGCAAGATTGCTCTACATCATTGGATGCTCCTGCATCATATTAAATGAATTAATTAAACAAATAATAATATCCATTTAATTAATAGACAAAAAATAGGATGATTGTGAGGACAAATTTTGAGTGTCTACAGGTGCATCTCATTTGTTGTGTTTGGAGATTCATCACATCATCGAGGTTTCCATTGGATTTCCTCATTTTTGTGGTCTCTCCAATGTTTTTAGGTAAGGTCTCACTATTTTCTTGCATTTTGGTGATATTTCATTATGTGCTCCTACTTTGGGTTTGTTTTGGTATTCTTTCTTTAGGTTTGTTTTAGTTTTTTTGCTTTGGGTTTATTTTATTTTTTACCATTTTGGTTTCTTGTGTTTCTATTTTGTGCATTCATGATTGGATTCAATTGGGTTTTGTTTCCCTTTGTTTCATTTCACTTTGTTTTGTCATTTTTTTTTTGTTTTGTTTGTCTTTTCTTTAGTTTCAAATCTACTTGACTTTTTACATGCATTTTGAGGCTATTTGTGACATTGTGACTATGCCTTGTTAGGTTGAAAAATCTTTTAATCCTCCCATGCAATTTTGGTATGTGATATTTGAGTGTCCTTGATACTTAATTCCTGAATTTTGATTCCTTTGTGCTAAGTTATTCAAAAATAAAATTTCAAACTTCCTTCACATTTCCTTCTTGATTGGTATGATATCAAGTTCATCCTTGATCCCCAACCCCTAACATTCATGCAAGATAATAACATATCTTTTAGGATTATTGTGATAGTCTTATCTCCTAGTTGAGGGCATGTTGTATTCTTGATGTCTGATTCCTAAAATTCCAACCTTCGATATATATATGTGGAATCAGGTCATTAGAGTTTGTTAGTTTGGTCTATTGTTTTGGTATAGATTACTTGGTAGGTCTAGATTACTTGGTAGGTCCTTGACCCCCAACTCCTAATAATTTTTTAGTTCAATTTCCATATCTCTTATATTAGTCAAAGTTCCTTATGACGATTTAACCTTTAGGTATGGGTTACACAATAAGCCAACCCCCAATCCTTGGCATTCCACTCTATGACTTACATGCAAGATCGGGTCATCAAAGATGTTTAAATCTATTTTCCTAGTAATCATGATTTACTTAGTTTTCTCGATGCCTGATTTTTGCTAATAAACACTTCATTTTATAAGAGATCGAGCATTGGGATATCTTGAGTTTGTATGCCTTTGGGGAGATGTTAAAGAGTCCTAATCCTTGAAACATGATAGGATGCCCTTTATTATAATTTTGAATCAAATCTTTCCCCACTACTTGTCACGAGCTATGAGAAACCTTCAAGGCCTGATAGAGAAGTATTATGAATTTTGGCTAAGTGTCAATCTTAAAGGGTAATCATAAAATTTCTTGTTCTCTTAAATTTTGTACGATACCATTTTGTAATGATTTATATGGGTTTTGCATAATTATACAAGGAGAACAAGCTAGGATGAAGTATGATTTTAAGTGGTACAATCCCCCTTCCAAAACATTCTCACCCTACAATGAGATCGGCGATACAAACCTTTGGCATGTAGATGTTGTTGAGTTTTTCCAAATGGTGAGAATGATGGGAGTCATACCATTCTTACCACAAGTGCTAGAAACTTTTGAGTTCATTCAAATAGTTTACTTTCCAATATTAGTGTAGTCTCTCAAACTAGTATTATCTTGTGCTCGACACAATGATTAGAAACAGTGGAAGATATTTGGTTCATTTGGTGAAGTTGTGTTGGACAAGAATCAAAATATGGTGGAAATATTTTTTAGTATTCCAACACATCCAAGCTATAATCCTATCAACATGAAGAAATCCCTATACTTCTTGAGATAGAAAGAAAGATAGCTATCAAATTCATTCATAATCAACTAATCCTTGTAAAAAGGAAAGTGGCACAAAAGATGGATAAAGTGCAACATAGGAGTGAGTTTAAGAAAGAATCCAATGATTTCATTACACCACTTAGTAGAGTGTAAGAACATCCTAAGGCTAAGGAATTTCACCCCTGGATGTGCTACTTCATCCTCAATATAGCAAATGGTAAGAGGGTAGATTGAGGGACCATAATCAATGAGCAACTAAGCACCTCATTTCATATTAAATCATACTTAGTATACCTCTTGGACTATTAGGCCACCTTATTAGGATTAAGTAGAGCACATATAGTCTTTCATTGGGTGAAACAAAGGTTTATCATCACTACCCCCAACTAGAAAAAGTCAAAGGTACTAATACATTAGTAATGACACCTTTGTTTTTCCATTATAAGAGGGCTTGAGAATGATTTTACAAGAGACTACCTTTGGAAACAACTAAAATTGGAAATCCAATTCAAAACTTTCACACACATCAAAGTTGTTGGCTTTCACAAAGCACCATATAAACTACCAAGATACCCTAGTGACAAGCTAATCTTATTGGAACTTTGTAGAAAGGCGGTAGATATACATAAAATGGTGGCCAACAAGCACAAGTATGGGTATGTTTTCCCCATCAAGGTAGGGGTATATTCTTGTGCCAATATGCAATATGTAAAGACTACAAAAGTTGAAATGGCTCCATTATCTATGGATCTCCTTGGAGATATCAAACCCAAATTCGACCCCATTGGAAAGATCAAACTATTATTAGGGGCATTCTTTAAACATGATCTTTCTTTGGAAGATCATTGGGACAATTTTCTTGAAGAACATGAGGTTAGAATCAAGGATTATAAAAATTTTATTGTAGGAATGATTAAGGCCTATAATTTGGCCAAGCCACCTAGAGATTTGGTTAAAGATGGAAAGGTCCTACATCCATCTTACAATACTAATAGGATATTTGACCAACCAATAGATGATGTGAATTGGTCAACCCTTGAGGATTCCTCACTTGAAAAAAGGGATATAACTGTTATAAATGGGACATTACAGTGGTTGAAGGACCCTCATCCTATGTTGGTGTTTAGTTGAAAAAGGGACCCTAGACCTAGTGTGTAGATCACTAAGATCAATCCATTTTCAAATAACATTAGAAGCCAAATCAACAAGGGTATGAAATTGGCTAACAATCTAAAAGGAGAGTCAATCTACCCTAGATTGGTTCTTTTATTGACTTGGAAATTGATTGAATTTTATATGGATTTATTGAATTAATTTGACAATTAATTTGATTATGTAACTTGAATTGAAAATACATTTTTTAGCACTAACCAAATATTTTTTTTGGAAATAGAAAGAAAATTTGAGGAGGGTAGAGTATTGTGCACCTATGACTTGAATTTGGGGCTGAAATGGCTGGTCTAGGGCATGGTGTGCCCTAGATTGGCCTCATATTTTTTTGGATCTACAAAGTTTGAACTATACGTTATGGTTTGCACTATTTTTTCCATAACCATCTTTTGTTGAAACTCCTCGATTTGAACTACACACATGAAAAGAGGGGGAAAGGTTGTGTCGTATAGGGGCTTACCTAAGTCAAACCCCATTTTGGTATTTTTACCTCCAAGTACAACAAATGATGATGATCAAGAGGGCATACCCTAAGTCAAGTAGAGTACAAAACAACAATAATTGACTGAAATGATAAATGATAATGTTACCTTGATATGAAATAATTGATGAAGTAATGTCACACCACAAGTTGCCACAAATTTTGATTGATAGATGCCTTGATTTCTTGATGGACCTACAAAAGTTTAGTTTGCAAAACATAATAGATTTCTACAACTAGCATGTAGAGGATAACTCAATACATCTTTGTATTTTGGCATGATTGATCATAATAGCTCCCTGCACATAATTTGCTTCATTAATCTTGATCTCTTGTAATCTTGAACTTTATTGATGAAAGTGTTGTAATAATGTTGCTAATTTTTCCCTTGAATTGCCTTGACTAATTTTAAGATCTTCAATTTTCTCTTCAAAAATTTGTCTCAAATACCAGATGGCATCCATAAGGATTAGCAAGTTGAATTATGCTAGATCACTCATGAAACACATGGCTCCATTGGAAAGCAAGTTATGTTATGCTGGGTGGCCATGTAAAAATTATAAAGTTCATAAATCAACAAGCTTCGTTATGCTAGATCCATGGACTATTTTTCCAATCACACTTCAGGTAGTACATAAAATTTTAACATTGCACAGGATGAATTGATAACCATGCCTAAGGGGCATTATATAAAAAAACCACCACAAAAGGGATATGTTAATAATTCAAATCTCATAAGACATCTATGGAATGGATAGGGTGATATTCCCCCCCTTAAAATGTCATCATACTTGCTGTGTTGGTAAGGAAAAGAAGGGGAAGAGGGGATCCTTGAAAATAATACACACCTCACAAAACTAGTTATCCTTGTCCCCAAGTATAAAGGCAAAGACAACCATGCAAGAGACTATTGCATTGCTACCATGGAAAATTTGGTTGCACTTAAGATTGTACCACCGTGAATGGCAATGAGCAAACACAAGAAGCTAGAAATTCCACATAGTGAGGTCTAGCAACACCATAGAAGAGATCATTGTTATTGAAATATAGAAAAAGGGGATCCTAGGTCCTAAATGTAAAGAATCTAGGATGCAAGGGGACCTTTTTCCAAGTTTCATTAGGATTTAGATAGCCAAGGTGAATAGATTGACTATCGACCTCAATGGTGAGCCAATCAGAGCTAGATCTACATCTAATTGAGGATGGGGATGGGCTGGAAATATTTTGGAATGATTATCCTAATGATCCTATATGCCAGGAATATGAAAAATGCAAGATCTCGAGAATGGAAAAATAGAAATGATCAAGTTCAAGAAGATCTGGAAGGTACAAATGACTGTGTACCTACCTAGAAAAAATGGTATTGTTGTGCCTACAAGGACTGGTTCATCTAATGGTGACTGAGTCTTTGTAAAGGGTGTTGGAAGTTTGAGGATATTTTCATTGATATGGTTGTTGGAAACATGTGTATGAGCTTGTAAAATGTTATCATTGATGTCAACATTGTGGTTTGATGTCTACATTGAGGTACAGTTGGTTAGTGAAGCATGAGCAAGCACGAAGATGGTAATCTAGTATGGAGATGCAGAAGTTTTTCTCCAGTGAAAAACATATATGTTGTATATTTGACTAAGTCCATACACATTTTTCAGTGTATAGAGCATAATTTTTTTGGTTTGTATTGGTTCACCTTGAGTTTTTTTTGTGTACAGTTCTAAGGAAATTTTGGTACATGTTTGAGGACCCTAAATCCAAAGTTTCACATCTTTAAGTCCTCCGGTGCAAAATTTATGATTGACAATATATCGGGTTTTCTAGTGATAGTGATGCCAGTGTAGAGTACCTTTTTGGAATGGTCTGCATTCCACCATGGAAGCATATTTTGTTATTTGGATTTGTGTGAGTGTTTATAGGTGTTAGATGAGTGTGTATTCCATGTGGCATGTGCTTTGGAGTTTTGCATGTCAGTTTGTGGATAATTAGTTGGTATATTTTGGTGTCACTTTACCTGTGGTGCCAACCTAATATGTTTGGGGTCATGCAAAGTTAAAAGAAGTGTTGATTAGTTATGTGGGAGATATTATAGGTCCATTCCAACCTATTTGGATGTGTTAAAATTTTTGGATTAAGGCATAGAGCATGTATAGGTTGATCTTGAGTGGACAAGTTATATTTTGCACAATACATCTAATTAGGCCGACCTAACTGATGTTGTAGGTGTGTGTGAATGTAATGGTGTAATGTCACAAAATCGCACCCTAGGGGAAATTTCATATTTTCACACTTTTCCTTGCATTTATTACACCTAAGTGCATTTATGATAAAATCCTCATGGGTCAAAATTTTGTGATTCCAACCCCATGAGAACCAATGATGAAGCGACAATAGTTTGCCACCTCATTTCCCAAAAACTAATGAGTTGGATGCTTGCGCGACAAGCGGATGTATGCACGATGCACTAGCGTCCTAGCAGTTTTACAATTTTGAAATGAGGAATCTCAAAATCTTGACTCATGACATGTGTCCCTATAGTTAGATTTATGAGTGTAACGGTTGCTCTCGCCCTTGGAGCAACAAAAATCCTTTTCTTGCTCTCATTTTGGGGGTTCTCTCTCCTTCTAACACTTCTTCCTTCAATCTCACTTGATCCTTTGTTGCTCCTTCTTGCAATATCTCTTCTACAAGTGAAGCTCTGCTAGATTGAGGTCCCTTCAACAACCACAACTCTCTTCCAAGCATTCAATTATGTGTCCATGCGTTCAAGAGGGGGTCGAGGAGTGTTGGTTACACTCTCTTGTTATTTATCTATTTGTGAATAGACTACTTTGTTTACTTGTTATTTTGTGGTGCAGGTTCTCGTCCTTAAGTGGGGATTGTTTTCACTACCCTTTATTTGTCTACTTTGTTTACTCTCTCTATCTATTTGGCTGTTCGTGGAGGTGGAAACTCCAAAATGAGGGTTTGACTATTGCAAGCCCCAAAACATCCCCAACATTTTTCCTCATTCATCTTGTGTGCAGGTTGTCAAAGTGAGGCTTGGAGAAAGGTTTCAAGTGATTGGTCATTGGTAAGTTCCCTCTTGGCTCTTCTTTGTGCTTTATTTCATTTCCTGCATTCTATTTACCTATTTTGTTGAATAGAACTCGAATTTGAGTTTGTTAGTAGGATTTTAACATTTATGTTCAAGTTTCTAGTTATTTGTTAGCCTTGGAAAGTAGTGCATCCTTTGGACCCCAGTGTACCGCACTAGCATCTTGATACTGCGCTGTAGTCCTTTGGCCGAGAGCTATTCCTTTTAGGGTAGAGATCTTGATACCTTGCTCTTTCAAATTTTATAGCAATATTCTTGAATAGTTATCCTTGATATGACCTTTGCAATTTCTTCATTTAGTAAAGATTGAGGTAGTTAAGGTTAGTTCATTCCCTAGGATTCTCTTGCGACCAAAGAGACTCATGAGAAGTGAATCCCCCTTCTCTTACAAATGGGTATAAATATAAGATCATTTTTGGTGTTGTAGGGATGATAAGAGATATGTGAGATGGACTATAGAAAATGTGATGTGAATTCCTAAGCAGAGCATGTGAATGTGATGCAAATGTAAAGTAGAGTAGAGTGTAGAAGTTGTGTAATATGAAGTGTGTTGATTCAATACTTTGAGCTTCAGTGGAACTATATTTCCTGCATATTGTAGATGCATTTGTAGTAGTTCAAATATTGGTAGTGAGGCTTGGAGAAAGGTTTCAATTGCTCGATCATTGGTAAGTTCCCTCTTGGCTCTTCTTTGTGCTTTATTTCATTTCCTGCATTCTATTTACCTATTCTGTCAAATAGAACTCAAATATGAGTATGTTAGTAGGATTTCAACATTTCTGTTCAAGGTTCTAGTTATTTGTTAGTCTTGGAAAATAGCGCGTCCTTTGGACCCCATTGCGTTGCACTAGCATCCTGATACTACGTTGTAGTCCTTTGGCCAAGAGCTATTCCTTTTGGGGAAGAGATCTTGAGACCCTGCTCTTTCAAATTTTGTAGCAATATTCTTGAATAGTTATCCTTGATACGACCTTCTTTGCAATTTCTTCATTTAGTAAAGCTTGAGGTAGTTAAGGGCAGTTCGCTCCTTGGGATTCTCTTGGGAACAAAGAGATTCATGAGCAGTGAATCCCCCTTCTCTTACAAATGGGTATAAATATAAGATCAATTTTGGTGTTGTAGGGATGATAAGAGATATGTGAGATGGACTATAGAAAATGTGTGATGCGAATTCCTAAGCAGAGCATGCGAATGTGATGTAAATGTAAAGTAGAGAAGAGTGTAGAGGTTGTGTAATATGAAGTGTGTTTATTTAGTACTTTGAGCTTAAGTGGAATTGTATTTCCTGTATATTTTAGATGCATTTGTAGCAATTCAAATATTGGTAGCGAGGCTTGGAGAAAGGTTTCAAGTGCTCGGTCATTTGTAAGTTCCCTCTTGGCTCTTCTTTGTGCTTTATTTTATTTCCTGTATTCTATTTACTTGTTCTATCGAATAGAACTTGAATCTAAGTATGTTAGTAGGATTTTAACATTTTTGTTCAAGGTTCTAGTTATTTGTTAGCCTTGGATAGTAGTGCATCCTTTGGACCCCAGTGCGTCACACTAGCATCCTGATATTGCATTGTAGTCCTCTGGACGAGAGCTATTCCTGTTGGGGCAGAGATCTTGAGATGCTTCTCTTTCAAATTTTGTAGCAATATTCTTGAATAGTTATCCTTGATACAACCTTCTTTGCAATTTCTTCATTCAGTAAAGCTTGAGGTAGTTAAGGGCAGTTCGCTCCCTGGGATTCTCTTGGGAACAAAGAGACTCGTGAGCAGTAAATCCCCCTTCTCTTACAAATGTGTATAAATATAAGATCATTTTTGGTGTAGGGATGATAAGAGATATGTGAGATGGACTATCGAAAATGTGTGATGTGAATTCCTAAGCAGAGCATGCGAATGTGATGCAAATGTAAAGTAGAGAAGAGTGTAGAAGTTGTGTAATATGAAGTGTGTTGATTTAGTATTTTGAGCTTCAGTGGAACTATATTTCCTGCATATTTTAGATGCATTTGTAGTAGTTCAAATATTGGTAGTGATCCACCCTTCTCTTCTATTTCTCTTATTCTCTAGATAGTGACCCTTTCTAGAATAAGTTATGACCGGTTATAATATATTGCGAGCTAATCCTCACCATGGATTTTCCCTTTTTTTTGTTTTCCACGTAAAAGTTTGGTGTTCATGTGTTATATGCTTTGATGGTTGCTTTGATGGTTTATTTTCTTACTACAAATTGAATGGATATGGGGAATGAATGTTTAAATATTTAAGAGATTTTAGATAGTACTGATTCACCCCCCTCTTAGTATTCTGGGTGTTCAACAAAAGGGTCCTGCTCAATTTTTGGGGTACTTTGGTGTTGGATATGAGCTTCTATTTTCTTCTTGTCCCACTATCAGAATGTCATAAATAAATTTTGTAGGTGAATTTTTGTGCCTTGACAAGTTGATGAAAACAAATGCAACAATGCAAAATTGATTTTCAAGCTCTCTTCAATCCTTCTTGAACTTGTAACCTACACATTCACAAAGAGAAAAAATGTTGTGCCATACAGGGATTTGCCTCAGTCAAACCCCATGTAAATTTTTCCACTTCCATAATGGAAAATTCCAATGGATAAATGACAATGGAAAGGAAGGACTGATGAAATCACAATGTGCTACAAACCACCACCCTTCAATGGTTTCCTTTAAGGATTGAAGACATACACATCACATCAAGCATTTGGATCTTGCTTTGCTTGAATGCTTGAATACTTTGGAGACCTACAACAAGGGTTAGCCTTTACAAAACCATGATAACATAAACTCACAAACACTTTGACATGATGCTTGGATCTTGAATTGCTCCTATAAATGACTGATAATGTTTCTCTTGAATTCTCTTGACAATAATACTTGATCATGAAAATATCCTTCTTTCTTTCTAGTTTCAAATGATGAAATGACTAGGTATTTATAGGTATTTATTTAATTTCCCAAAAATTAAATCTCAGTAGCTGACATTTGCAAGTTGAATTTTGAATGTTAAATTGTCTCCAAAAACATATTTAAAAATGGTTCTTGGCTAAGAAAGGGGACTCAATTGCCCATGGGTGACTAGGTTCTAGCCCAAATTTTTAGGACACTCATTATTGTGGGAAACATGCAAATTGAATGCATTTATTCAATGCTTGCACTTATTGTTCAAAAATCGGACAAATGGGCTCTAGAATACATAATTTTAGGAAATTATGGGGTGAATTAGGCTCAATAATTTAGGGCGGCCAAAACATAGTGTGAAATTGTTAAGGTATACAATTTTCTATGCTACATTTAGCCCCCACTTTAGTGAGTATGAAATTACTCTCAAACTCACACTAAAGTAGAGAAACATATGTCAAGAGGGGTTTAAACGTACAAATGCTAGAGATATAGGATGAATAGAGAACAAGGGGGTGGCCAATCCCCTAGGATCCAATATCCCATGTCAAACAAACATAAGCACAAAGGAACACACATGCATGTAAGATATGCAAGAAGACAACATATACAAACATACATGTCAAAAAACATGAAGCAAAGATGATGAAGAAACAAGACAAAATGGAACATAAAGATGATAATAAAATGAAAACAAACATGATGTAACATGATGTAAAAACATGAGAAACACATAACAAAGCACAAGGTTAGTACGAAAATATTCGAGTCGGTAAGGCAAAGAGACCTTGAAGTATTAAATTGTCTCAAATACCAAACACCATCCTTCGAATAAAGAAATGCTCCCATGAGGATTGAAGTCATACACATCACTCATGGGCACATGGATCCATTGGAAAGCAAGTTGTGTTATGCTAGGTGGCCATGTTAAAAAGGGGTGCTCAAGTTCATGACCCAACAAGTTTCATTATGCTGAATCCATGAGCTATCTTTCAAAAAATCACCTCAAGGGTGTTGTGCCCATAACACACACACCCTGTTCAGAATGAGGACCCTCTTTCTTTTCGTTTCGTTGGGTTGCTTGTCATTGCCTTGTTTTGTGTGCCCCCTATTTTCATGTTCTAAATGGTCAATGAGTCTCAAAGAATTCATTTTGAAGTGATCATGTTCCCCCCCCTCAAATTTTCAAGGCTTTAGGCCTTGACGAAGTTTCCTTAGTTGTTTGCTTTCACTCTTTGGAAGTGGCATCCTTGGGGTCGAGTGGGTCTGCCCTTGTGGGCCGCTCCATGTGGGTTTCCCTATCCTCCCAGCTGCTCCAAATCGCTCGACACCCTTCCACCTTGCGAAATTTGCAACCTTCGGAGCCGTTTTCCATTTCTAAACACTTGAACGACCAACGTCTGGCTGCCGTCTATCTATCGGACTTTTCCCTTCCCACAACCATTTTCAAATGACTGTTCACCAACCTCAAGAGCCTTTGTACGATCATTAATGAGGGGCATTAAATGATGAAAAATCTATAAATAGCCCCTCCTAAGCTATCATTTTCACTTGTTAGCTATTCATAAGTGAGTCAGAGCCCTCTACAAACACCGCCGTCATGCCCACCACGATCATTCACTGATTCCAGGCAGTTACCTATTGCTTGCTCAACCTCCTTCATCAGGTTTTTCAAGTAGATTTTCCTTCCGTGAGCCATGTATTACATTTTCCTTGATTCCTGTAAAGTTGCTAAATGTAAAGGGAAGAAAACTCGATAACTAGCAAGCACAGACCTAGGCGGACAAAACCCATGAATTAAAATCTTAGCAAACTTCAAAATCACCCCATCCACCACTGGCAGAACTCATGCTCCCCATGATCATTCTTCAACTAGAGCATCTGTGCTCTGTGAGCCTCCACCCATACCGCCACCATCGTCATCCTTTGAAAACACGTTTAAAACTCAAAACGACAATGTCCTCTTTCAGGTTCGCCCTCGTAGGAGGATGCCCCAACTTGGCTACCTTAAACATGGTTCAAATTCTCAAAGCATAAACAAAGCAATCCTTGGACCTATCTAGGTCCACATACGCAGGCTTCCACCTTGGATTTCCCTTCAAATGTTTCCTTTCCAAATAGCTATTCAATCATGTCCTTCTGGAAGGTGGATTTCGCCTTAGTCATCGCCCCTCAAACTTAATTGAGCCAAAATAACTTAAGTCTTGACCTGAAGCGGATTGAACCCTATGGACTTCTGCTTGTAGAATTCTTCCTTCACTTTTCCATTTTAAACGACTTTCCTGACCCAAATTTTTGCCTGTCGGAGCCTGCCTTCATGTTGCTGATCGAGTTCAAAATGAAGCAGTCTTCGCTTTCGGGTCGTCCTTTGTAGGGTGTCGGTCCCCTTTCACCGCCGCATTACAGACCCTTGAAACAACGAAGTGCCAGCGTCCACCTAACTACCAGGTCTCGATCTCACCTACGTCGGCCATTCTCCTTCACACCTTGAATGTTAGGTTTGGGCTTCCCTATGGGCCTTGCCTCATGGACTTCCATCCGCGGGCTGTCGTCACCTGTCTGCCATTTTGAATGACCTTTGCACGCTAGCCCTTCATCCAATGGAAGCCAAACCTGCTACCGCCATCTGAACTTAAAATGGGAAAATAAATAAGGATCAAGCCCTAGTAGACTATATCTTGCGGGCGGATGTCTGCGGATTTCCACCTCACTAGATCGTTGTTTTGAAACATTCACCATCTTGAATAGCTCGCTGCTCAGAGCCTGACCCTTTCGTTTCCTCCTGACCAATGACAAGTGAAATGAAACCTAAGCCATCCTTGCAGACCCAATGCTGTAGGTTTCTCCTACTGAAACGTCATCTGACCTTTGCCATTTCAAATGGCTGTGACCCAACATCTCCCTGCATCATCCGACCTGAAAAGCCTAAGCTCCAAATGAGCTGTATTGGCACCTCCTGAAGTCGTGGGTCCCACATGGCAGAATGCCACCTTGCCAATGCCATTTCAATGACCAAAGCCCAAACAACCAAGTTGCTCTTTGATTCCGCATGCTTAAAAGGTGGTCTTCACTCCTTCAAAACTTCAAAATGATCTCGACCCACATGCCTAAACGAACTAACCTCCTTGGAGGACTCCACCTCATGCTTAAATATTGATGCAGGTTGGGAAAAGGAAGCTGTCATTCCCTGATTATCATCCCTCTTGCAACTACCTCCAGAACAACCACCAGCCCAAGGAATTTTGCACCCTTGGGCCTGAATTGTTGTAACTCCCTCATGTGAAAGGTTGATGTCAATCTGGAAGAAATGTTAGGATTCTCAAATGATGAATTATCTAATGTAACATCGTCTTGCCTGATTTTGGCTAACTTTCCCCATATTTTGATGCTTGAATGTGCTTACCTCTCTCTCTCTCCCGTAGGATATATGGAACCAAGTGTAGGATCTTCAGAGGCGGCCATGGAAAAAGACAAGGGAAAGAAGTTAGCCAAAGCACCCTAGGGAAAAGAGGATAAAGATAAAATGAAGTACAAGTTCCAATGGGAACCCTTCAATTCCAAAGTCACCACAACTTGGAAGGAGATCTCAAATACAAATATCAAATACATAGATATCGATGAATTCAAGAAAAGGGTCTAGATTAGCCCCACAACATAAAATGTGAGAAAGGTTAGAAGTAGTGGATTGGCCAAAGCTGCTGGTTTCCCTCCCGCTCTCATTGCTCCCAAGTTTGTAATGGCCTACAGGGAGGCATATCAAGAAGAGTCTAGAACAATAGTGGATAGAGATGGGAATGTATTGGCTGATTTGTCTGCCAAATCAATAGGAAAGGATTTTCATATTCCTACATTTAGGGAGATGGAGGAAGCATCCAAAGAAGATGCCAAGGAGATGTGGGATTCAGATCCCCTCAAATGTAAGAAGCTCATCAATCAATATTGGTTGAAAGAAAAGAGGGGCAGTGTAGCTAAGGTTCCCCAAGAGCTCTTCCACAATGACTTCTATGAGGATTATAATGACTTGGTAACCTTATTGAGCAAAGTCATGGGCCTTCCAATTGCAGCCTACTTCCAGAAGTGGATGATATACTTAATGGAAGAGATCCTCTGAGGCAAAACCAAATTCTATTGGGCAGGAATAATTAGTAATTATTTGCATGAGCAATTTGTGGATGTGAAAAAGACCTCTCGCTTCTATATGCCATCTTACCTTGTTTATTTATTGGCTGATCAGATGCAGTACAAAGGCTTGTTTCAGGCTACTGATGAGGCTCTAGGTAGGGAATTAAAGGTCTATGATAGTTACCCTCAACTTCAATACAAGAATTTCAAGAAGGACTATTGCAGAGTCAATGACGCCTTCATAGGCCATGTTATTAGATTGCTTGCAGGTGACTTTGAATGGAGAGTCTGCCATAGTGCCAATGCTTACATCCACCAGTTCGGCTTCTTGCTTATACAGTTCCCTAAATTCACATACATCCGAGCTGAGGGTTTCTCAGAGAAACCATACAACCTTCCCCAGTACCCAAATGACTAGATAATATTGTTAGAACTCTCTCGGTAGCTACAACATGCACACACTCTCCTAAGTAGCAAACATAAGGTGGGGATTCCTTATCCTCTCTCCTTCAGCCAAGGGATGTATGAACTCCACACATCCTATTGTGTAGACCATTCAGATAAAGAACTCGTGGAATACCACCTAGAGCTCCACATTGCCCGGTCGTGAATGCACCCCTACGATAAGCTCATAAAGATGGTTGGGGGTGAATACACCATGTACGTGATGTTGAGGACTTCTGGGCCAATTGCAAGGATGACAAAGAAGTGTGAATGAGGCACTACATGTGCATGACGACGTAATTTTTCAAGAAGGTCAACTTGTTCCCTATGTCAGATCAGGTGGTGGAGGATGAAAATATAGTGATTGATCCTCGATACAATGTAGTTGCCAATCTCCTATTGCCACTAATTGACTGGAATTAAGAAGAGGTCAATGAACTTGATATTCTGACAAAGCCGATTGAGGCAAGAATCAAGGAGTGGATTAATGGGAAGATTGCCCAATTAAAGCTGCAAGTAGTCACCGTCACGTATGGTAAGCTCGAGGAACCCCAGGGAAGTGAAACTGATAGTGCCTCCACTGTTGTTGCTGTTGCCTCCATGGGGGAAACCTCAACATCCCCTCCAACTACACAATCAATAAAGAGAAAAGAGACAGCTGAAAGAAAACCCAAACCTAGAATGTACTCGAGGAAGGCCTCAGAGGGTGAACCCTCCAAGAAACCAAAAACATCGAGCGGTCTTACTACCATCCAAGAGGACCCACTCCATGAAGGAGAGGAACAAGAGGCTGAAAAACTAGAGTCCCCACCTTCTACCTCCCCTCTTGTGGTCACCACCGCTGCCACTGAAACTGCCATTATTGCTGCCCAACTGCCTGCTTCTCAGGCAATGGTTGCCACTTCTCTGCCTGTGGTGGATATCTTAGTCCACCTTGCTTCCACCCTACCTACTACACAAGTAATGATAATATAATACTCCTCTACCACTACCTCTCTGCTCTCCTCCTCCTCAAATCATCACCATTACCATCAAGTTAGTGCAACAATTGGGCTATTTAGTGAAAGCTTTGGGTCCTCAAATCATCACCAACAAGACCTATGTTAATGTATGGAGAGTTAGTTAAGATTATACACCTTCCTATTGTAGTAGGACTCATATTGTAGTAGAATTTATGTCATGTATTAGATCTAGATCTTCTCTAGCACCCACTTCTAGGCCAACCATGAATTCATCCCATACACTTACCACCAATACTTCAAATTCATATACAATTTCATTCCTAAATATTTCAAACCTGTTCATAGAGCCTATGGATGATGGCTCTAAATTTCATGAGGATACCAAGATCCTTCATTCTACACCATAAATTGTATCCTAAGAACCATGCCAAAATTCTTCTTCAAATCAACAAAAAAGGGCTCTATTTTTGTTTTTTTCAATGCATTGCTATCACTAATTATTTCACACTACAATTGTAGAACCCAAAAGAAAATGTAGTGATTAGAATTCCCTCCTCCTTTTTGGTTTTTCGTGGAATGATTTATGGATGAGTAAGACAAGTTTTAAAATATAACCATGCGTGGACGAGTAAGATTTGATGTTTTAAAATACAAATATGGATGGATAAGTTTTAAAATATAATAATATATGATCCTATTGAACCAAAATTTTATTGGAAGTTGGGATAAATCTTCACAATTGATTTTTACATGTTCTGAAGATAAACACAACGTCGACATTGCTCCCTTAACATCAACTTGTTACTCGTCAACTGCTTTGTGGAATTTTTTGCAAACAAATTGATCTATTTCACACCAACTACAATTTGCAAATATAATACATAGATAAACAATGCTAGTACAGTCGTAGGAAAGTAACAAGTTTTTATTCAACATGATCTACCAATGGGTGGATTTATTGGTGAGAGTAGGAGAATTTAATGTGAAGCATTATTTATGTATAACAACTAAACACGACGCATCTGATGTAGAATAAATACTTAGTGGATGTTTCACAAGAATTTTTTAATATCTTTAAGAGCACTCTATCATCTTGATGATGGATCGTCGAGTGTGATTTGAAATGATGCAAAAAAATCAAACACAAACATAATCAAAATCTAAAAACAACAAAATTGAAAGCTTTATGGATTGTGGAAACCTCATAGCATTAATTAGTATTATTGTAATAAAAAATATTTGATTACTTATTAGCATATGCATTTACTAGCAGTCACACGCACATACATGCAACGATTAGCCGATAGGGGTCCACCGCAAATGGCTATTCAATGGGAAGCAAGGAAGAAACTTGGTTTTGTAATGTAATGTGAATTATAAATATTGAGAAATATTTTCAATTGTTTGAATGAGTCAAAAAAGGGAAAGCATGGTAATAAGCCAATATGGAATAACACGAGGTTAGTTTATAGTAGGAGGTGACTATTTTGACTTTGGATTTTACCGAGGATAAGATTCATTGAGTACATTGTAATGAACAAAGATATTCAAAAATTAATTTATATATTTTTATGGATAATTATATGGATAGATCAATTAAAGCAAAGCTATGTGTGCATTAAAAGATATGAATTTGACTTACGTAGCTTGAAGATGTTATAAAGCACTTAAATTCGGTGAAGAAATTATTTTATATCTCTACATTTAATTGGAGCATTGTACAACATTTTAAACCCCATTTTATAGTCCACTTCTTTATTGTTATCTGACAGGCAATGCATGGGAGATTAAGAACCATTTGCATAAAATGGAAAATTGATCTTTGCGTTTCCACATCAATTATTTTTAGTTGGAAATTGATTATGGAAATGTAAAATAAAACTACAAGTCATCTTCATTATTTGCAATGTATCCATTAATTGCAATCTCAAGCAATTAATCATCAATAATTTTAATTATAAAAATTCTTTTAAAATGATTTTAATTAATAATATTAGGAGAATGATTTTTTTAATAAAATTTTTCTTAATAAACTACATTTGGAAAATTAAATACAATTTAAATTTTCAAATAATTAGTTTTGTTAATAATAATAATTTCTCTTGAAAATTTAAGGTATGATATAATTTTATATGTATTTTAGTTTAATAGTTGTTAGGCCTAGATGCACATCTATATTTGACGTTTTTGTCTAGGTTAATCAGTGAATCAATTAATTATTATTTAATTATCTTAAGATAACACAATGCATGGGAGATTAAGAACCATTTGCATAGAACGGGAGATTGATCTTTGCGTTTCCACATCAATATTTTTTAGTTGGAAATTGATTATGAAATTGAAATAAAACCATAGGTCATGTTCATTATTTTCAATGTATCCATTAATTGCAATCTCAAGCAATTAAACATCAATAAATTTTTTCTTATTAATATAGAATATTTAATAATTTTTATAACAATAATTTTTTAAAAATGATTTTAATTAATAATCTTAGGAGAATGTTTTTTTAATAAATTTTTTCTTAATAAATTACATTTGGAAAATTAAATACAATTTAAATTTTTAAATAATTAGTTTTGTTACTAATAATGATTTCTCTCCAAAATTTAAGGTATGATATACTTTTATATGTATTTTAGTTTAATAGTTGTTAGGCCTAGATGCACATCTATATTTGATGTTTTTGTCTATGTTAATCAATCAATCAATTGATTATTATTTAATTATCTTAAGATAGATATGGATACTAATACATGGAAAACATCAAGTTGTGGATTAAATAATATTTATGAAAAGTATGGAACATTAAAGAATTCTCGTTTTTTAAAGAGTTATTAGTGATCCATTTAATTACTATTATTGAATAAAAAATTTAATTAGTAATATTGAATAAAAAAACATTCTTTAAAAAAGTTAGTCCATAAGTTTAGGTATGGCATATTTGTTGCAATGTTTATGTGGTACTAGATAATTTATTACTTTCATGTTATTTATTGTGATTATTTCTTATTTGAATATTAGTTATGATGGTCATCACTAATGATTTTTTCTAAAAAGAAAGATCTTTAATATATGAATACTTTTTATAAGTAGTATTTAGTCCATAATTTTGGAGATAAAAGCATCATTATCCATGTGGTTTATGGGTTAGTAGTAGTATAATAAAATGGTCACAAGTAGAAAGGATTCAAAATTAGTTCATTACAAGGAAATTGAAAGTAAAAAATATCAGATTTTCATTTATTGATTCTAGTAAAAAGATGTTCTATAGTTGGTGTATGAATAAAATTAGGAGGACTTAGTTAAACCAAAATAATAAATGGATGATCAAATAGAATAAGAAAAAATAGCACTTAGAGAGGGAAGATGTGCATAGTCCAATCGAACACTAACTTACACCATCTTTGATCGAAAAAAAAAAAAACCTCACAGGAAGAAGAATGCGATGATAGGACACACATTTTACATTTTTAGAATAATTGAATTAAAGGGTATGCCTTGTTTTGTGGGGAAAAAATGATTTATTTGAATTCAAAAAAGATATTCTACTCAACCCATTGGAATAAAAAAGGAATCATTAAAAGTAACTAGGTCTATTTGCAAAACCAATAAAGACTTGATGTGAAACTAAAAATAATTAATGGTATTTACAATTGGTTCACTTAATCTATTTATTGATATGCTAGCATTATATAGTTGGGAGTGATGAATGTATTTTTTGGAGCACCTGTGCTGAAGTAGATGTATACATAACATGCAATCAAAATAATCACCATGCGGAGAATCCAACGCATGCACACCAAAACACTCTTGGCCTACAAAATATGCAGTTAGAAGTGTTATAAAATCCATGGAAAACAACATAACTTATAATTTCTTGGCAAATGCCATGAATTTTGAAGTCATGACAAATGCCATGAGTTTTCTAACATTTCCCTACATAATCTATAGGCCAAAATAGCTGCTTTTGTTTCTTCATCCCCACGATTTTAAATGAAATATGTGCTTCACAAATATATATCCAATGAATAGTATATCCGATGACTACAATTATGCAGATTTTCACCTGCAAAAGAAACATATGCATCAACAAAGAATAGTTTCATGTTAATGAATTACATAGCATGTCATTCACTACGCTCATTTCTCTATCTGGAAAACTAGATTCCTGGGAGAATTACATTCCATTGCAAAGAAAGTGAGAGAAATAATTAATAATATTTACAATTGGCTCACCATTAATAATATTTGCAATTGGTTCACCGAATCTATTTATTGATAGTAGGAAAGTTCTCTACTTACATGTATTGTTGGTGGTGTTCAACAAGAGTGAGCAACATTGGATCAACTTGTTGGACCATGAAAGAATTTGAAATAGACAATCTACAGTACACTGATTTCCTTGAATGTCTATTGTATCTATGCAACATTATAAAGGAAAAAATATAGATATAGAATAAAAGAGGTTAACATTATTTTTTGTAAATAGAAAGAGATAAAATAGAATATTTTGAATGTACATGGGATATTGGTAAACAATTGTGTATAAGTAATCTATTGAAGAAGTTGAAAAGAGAGCTGTGGAAACAATGACAAATACAATGGATAGAATAGAGTATGTTCTTGGTGGATAGGTGGATGTGAGAATTTGTGTGTCCATGTATATAAGCAACAACAAATATATTATGCTAGAAGCCAAAAGCACTAAACCCACGCTCGTTCTCCTCCCTACCATATTGGCATCATGAAGCCTCGTGGGCTCTAGCCAAAACCCTGAGCAAGAAAGATAGGTAAGGTCCATGGAAAATCTCAAGGACTCTTATCATATGTCACACAATAACAAAAATAGAGAAATTCTAAAACAACTATTAGAAAAACACTTAAGAATCATAGGTAAGTGATAGATGGTCAAAAACCCACATTAAATAGATTGATATAATACAAGAAATGTACCTAACAATTGGCTTGTTAATTCAAGGTTCAAGCTACATTATGTGGTACTAAGTATTATAGACAAATAGAGAAATTATAAAAGAGCTATTAGGAAAACACTTAGAACTTTAAAGTATGGAAAATAAAAGAGGAAAGCTACGATAAGGAGCAAATAGTTATGGAAAACCAGGAGAAATGAACAGTGTGATACATATTGAAACAAGCAATATGTGTAACAATTGGCTTGCCAATTGAAGATTCGAGCTACATTATCTGGTACTAAATATTATACACAAAAAGGGGAATTGTAAAAGAGCTATTAGGAGAAAAGTTAAGAAATCAATATAGAATATTTGAAAGTAAAATAATTAATACTATTTACAATTGCTTCATCGATTCTATTTATTAAAAATGGAAAAGTTCTATACTTACATGTACTATTGTTGGTGTTTAACAAGGGCGCACAACATTGGATCAAGTTGTTGGAGCATGAAAGAATTTGAAATAGAGAATTTACAACACACTAATTTTCTTGAATGTCTATTGTATCTGTGCAACATTATAAAGTAAATAATGTAGATATAGATTAAAAGAGGTTAGCATTATCTGTTATCAATAGAAAGAGATAAAATGGAACATTTTGAATACACGGCATCTTGGAAAAGAGTTGTGTGTAAGCAATCTATCAGAGAAGTTGAAAAGAGAGTCGAGGAAACAATGAAAAATGCAATGGATAGAATAGAGTTTGTTTTTAGCAAAGAAGTACATGTCAAAAAATTGTATCCATGTATATAAGCAGCAAAAAATAGACGACGATGGAAGGAAAAAGCAATAAACTCATGCTTGCTCTCCTTCTCCCATATTGGCATCATGAAGCCTCACAAGCTCTAGCCAAACCCCCGAGAGTAAAAAAGGCAGGTAAGGCCCATCAAAGATACGATGGATTTTTATCATATACCAGACAATAACTGTTGGATGTTGCTGATATGTGGTTGTCATTGATGTAAACACTATTGGCCCTAAGGATATTAGAGGATGTATATGTCCAGGATATTGAGAAAATTGTAATAAAATAAGTTGCAGGTTGTCAGTGATGCAGTGAAGTTTAGTATGTTGGCTAGCTCAATGTGTTGATAATAAAAGGTTTTGGATTAAAGGGTTTGTTATCGAGTATATCTACTTTATCCATGTTAAGTTTTAGAGATCCACATGAAGATTTGATCGAGTTATGAGTATTTGTGTTCTAACAGTTATTTTGTTGCTTTGGTTGGTGTTCCTGAAAGAAGATGATGTGATTCTAGTAAGTTGAATTGTTGTAGATGCTTATGTATTGATTCATGATGCTCGTGGATGTTTCTAGATCATGCTCTATCTATGTTGCACATATGCATTGATTGTTGTACTTGCGATTAGTGATTTTCTCTTGCGTGTTCATGTTTTTCATGTTCATGGCCAAAAAGGTGATTGTAGCATGTTGTGGATCTTCGAGGAAAAATTGTTCGAGGATGTTGTTTTGGGTCTTCACTATGTTGTGGCTGACATTGGTTGATTTACGTTAATAATTATTTATGTTTTGGGCTGATAGTTTGTATACATTTTTTATTTTGTTGAAGTCGACATGGAGTTGATGTAATTCCTAGTTGTAGATATATATGAGCGATTTTTTGTTCCATTTGATGGTATGAGATGTGCGAGTAATATCCTAATCATTCAAAGGTAGAAGCAGAGTGTGAAGAAGAGTGAGAAAAGTGTGAAGAAGTGTTCATGTGCTTAACCAAAATTTTAATCAAGCATTAGCAGATGCTATTTTCTCAGTTCAAAATCTTGCAGATGTAATCCAAATGTTTCTGTAAGACAGTGTGTCTTCCTTTGGGCAGTATTCCTTGTTGTAATTGAGTAGTGAGCTCTAGGAAGTGTGCCTGAATGCATGTGCATTCCCATTTACAATTCTTTATACTTTTAACAGGGTATAATGTTGTGGACTAACCTCCACCATGGTTTTTCCCCTAACAGGGTTTCCAAGTAAAAAAATATTGGTGTTATGTGTGTTTCTGATGTGGTGATGATTTATGCTTTCATGTTTATTTATCAAATTTGAGAATAAGGTTAATAAGTTTAATAAGTTTAATTTTTGAGACAACTAATTCACCTCCCCTCTCAATTGTATGCCCTTGTGTTGCCAACAATTGGTATCAGAGCAAGTTCCTTGGAAGAAGTTTAATAGCTTGAGGTTATCTAGGATGGCGACATCTAAGAAGGATAGTTTGAGATTTGATGGAACTAATTATTATCTGTGGAAGACTCGAATGGAGTGTCATTTGAGATGCATTGGTGAATCCTACTGGAAAATTACAAGGAATGGATATATCATCCCACAAAATGGTCCTTCTACTACTGCTAAGATTAAGGATGCTGAGTACAATATCAAGGCTAAGGAAGCATTGTTGAGTGCTCTAATTAATTCTGAGATGACAAATGCTATGGATCTGAAGATTGCTTATGAGATATGGAAAAAGTTGGAAACTTTGTATGAAGGTGATGCTCATGTGAAGATTGCTAAGCTGCAAAGCTTGAAAGGGGAATATGAAATGTTGAGAATGGGTGATGATGAGAGCATTACTTCTTTTATGTAGAGAGTGAATGAACTTGTGTGTAGTATTAGATATGCTGGTGGAACATTAAAAGAATTAGAGATTGTTGCTAAAGTGCTAAGATCCTTGCCTACTACATACAAAGCCAAAGCTAATGCTATGAGGAGATCCGACGCGGACAAAGGGTGATCCCATAATAGTGGTTTACAATTTTGGCCAAACCGACACCTAAATTATTATTTTTAACTAAATCTTCACATTCGCACCTATAGCGGCTTAAACTGTGGAGGAATTTGAAGATGGTGCAAACTAAAGTCTCATCAAATTTTGTTCGAGATTCTAAAATATTTTTTCAAATTTTTGAATCAAATTGCACTTTTTCTATCTCCCACGAAAATAGATTTTTCTAAAACAACATTTTTAAAAAAGTGACACTCTTGATAACACATAACTTTTTTCCTGAAGGATTAAATTCTAATTCTTTCAAATTTAGATTTGTAACTCTGATATCTAGTGCTTCCACTTGGTTAGATAGTTTTATTGAATATTTTTTCCTTAATCAAGTTTCAAAGTCAAACAACTACAATTATACATAACGCGACCAGATAACGCTGTGAACTTTTTTTGTATATGTCAAAATTTAATTTAATTTTTGTTGGATCAAGGACTTCAATATCTAGTGCACTCATATTTTTCAATTTTTTTTTGATAATCTTCTATTTTTCCACATGTGAAGAACAAAGAAATTCATTTTCAATGAAAACCTATGTTTAATAAAACTTAAAAACAAATACATAACAAAACCAAAACATATTAAAATTATATTCATTGCATAGCTTGTTCTGAGGAATACCATAATCATTTGAAATAAATTTTAAATGAATTCATTTGATCCCCCAAAATCTAAATCAAAAGTGATTTTTTATCAGCATTTTGATAGGTGTAAAGGAGACGCATTTATAGGTATGGTTTAAAACTAGCTTAGGTTCTATCCAAGGGGTTTTGATCTAAGGTGATTTGATCAAACCCTCTTCAATTGGAATCCTTAAATGGAACTTTTTAAGGCTTAAATCATTATATTTTCTAAAAATATGTGATTTCAACTAAAATTCGTTCCTCTAGAATTGTAAACCACTATTATGACAAAGACCCCAAATGTAACTAGAGACATGTTGACTGGTAAGCTTACTAATTTTGAGTTGAGTGAGCTTGGTGATGCTCTTCCTAAGACATAATCTGCATTCAAGGCTACTATCTTTGGAAAATATAAGCAAAGATATGATATGGGAGAAAGTTCTTCTAGAAAAATGTTCAAGTATAAGGAGGAAATGAAAGAGATTGAAGAAGAAGAGAGAAAACTAAACAAGGTTGAAGCACTTATTGTCAAGAGGGAAGCCAAAGGAGAAGGTAAGTATAAAGGGAAATTACCTATTAAATGTTTTTCTTGCAATAAGATAGGTCATTTTGCATCAAGGTGTCTGGAAAGAGTTCCTAAGCCAAGACCTAACAAGCCTAGATTCCAAAGAAAGTGTTATTTTGCTGCTGATGAAGGTGTGACAGATGATGAATTTGATAAAGGGAATGTAAGTGAGGACGAATGGGTATTTATTGCCATCAAGGAAAATGATCCAGTGCCTACTGAATCTACTAGTTGCACAAATGTGGAGAAAGCCCTAGCTTCCCAAGTTGAAGAAAAAGATGAATGCGTGATTGATAGTGGATGCTCTCATCACATGACATGTGATAAAGTAAATTTGTGAGCTTGGAAAAGTATTATGGTGGTGTTGTAAGATTTGGTGATGACAAAGTTGGTGTAATCCATGGCAAAGGATCCATTTCTCTTGATGGTAAGCATAATACTAATGATGTCCTATATGTGGAAGGATTGAAGCATAATCTCTTAAGTGTTGGATAGATGGTTGACAAGGGATACAATCGTCAATTCAAGAATGGAAAGTGCAGAATATTGGGGAGTTCTGGAAATGTGATTGCATCTGGTACAAAAACAAAAGGTAATATATTTCACCTGAATGCTGCTAGTAAAAGTTGTTTGATTGCTCAAGTTGATGAAAGCTGGTTGTGGAACATGAGAATGTGTCATGTAAACTTTGGAAATATTATCAAGATAAGTTCTACTCAAGCTGTGAGAGATCTTCCTAAGTTGATAAAACCTACTAATGCCATATGCAAAGAATGTTAGTTAGGGAAGCAAAATAGAGTTTCCTTTTGGAGCAAACACCATTGTTCAAATGAAGTGTTAGAGCTTGTGCATACTGATTTGTGTGGTCCTTCTAGAATTAGAAGTTTACATGGATACACGTATTTCATGTTACTCATTGATGATTATTCTAGAATGGTGTGGGTTACTTTCTTAAGGGAAAAATCTAAAGCTTTGGAGAAATTCAAGATTTTTAAGGCTATGGTTGAGATAGAGATAGGTCTGAAGATTAAATGTCTGAGATCAGATAGAGGTGGTGAATTCACTTTCAGTGAGTTTAATTCTTTTTGTGAAGAGCATGGGATAAAGAGACAATTATCTGCATCATGGATCCCTCAACAAAATGGAGATGTGGAAAGGAAGAACATGACAATTGAAGAAGCTGCTAGGACTATGATGCTAGAAGGAAATGTTCCTCATATCTACTGGAGAGAAGCTATGAGTACTATTGTTTACACTCTCAACTGGGTAGAAATCAAAGGTGATATCAGTAAGACTCCTTATGAGCTATGGTATGGTCATAAGCCTACTATTAGATATTTAAAAATCTTTGGGAGTAAATGTTTTATCAAAAGAGATGAAGATATAGGAAATTTTGATGCTAGGAGTGATGTTCAAAGGAATATTTCTTGGTTATTCTACTAAAAGTAAGGTCTACTGGTGCTACAATAAGAGATTGAGGAAAGTAGTTGAAAGTGCTAATGACAAGGTTGATGTTCATACATAGTTAGACCATCTAAAACCTGTAGATATGATTCAGATGATCAGAATGACAGTTCAGATAAAGGAAAGAAAGTTCATACTTTAAATCAAGTTCAGATCATTATGGTGAATCAAGAAAATCAAGAGGAAGGAACTAGTGAAAGTGTAGAAGTGAGATCACAAGAGCCTGAAGTTCAAGAACATCCTAAGACTCCAAGGTATGTAAGACTAAATCATTCAGAAGATCAGATTATTGGTGACAAGAACAAAGGTGTTCAAACTAGAAGAAGAAGTGCAGAAGAATACTATTTGATTTCAAAGACTGAGCCTAATATTGTCAATGAAGCATGCAAAGATGAACATTGGGTGGAAGCAATGAAAGAGGAACTACTTTAAATTGAGAAGAATGATACATGGATTCTTGTTCCTATACCTAAGGAAAAAAATGTAATTGGAACTGAATGGGTCAACCTTAGAAACAAACCTAATGAGCAAGGTGAAGTTGTTAGAAACAAAGCAAGACCGGGTGTAAAGGATATTCGCATGGAAGGAATTGACTTTGAAGAAAATTCTTTTTTCCAAGGTTGTGGGATTGGAAGATGCAGGACTGCTTGCTTCTATGTTGCTAAAACTTCAAGGGTTTATTAGGATGGATAACAAGTCAACATTTCTTGAATGGTAACCGGAAGAAGTAGCATGTTGAGCAAACTCGATGGATTTCAATTGACTGATCGTGAGATATGTATTTGTCATTGAAGAAAGCATTGTATGGACTCAAGCAAGCCCTGAGCATGGTATGCCGATTGGACAAGTATTTGTTAAGCTTGATTTAATAAAGGTACCGCTGATAGTAATTTGTATTTCAAGATTGATCATGATAAAAATTTGATTGTTGAAGTCTTTGTTGATGATATCATTTTTGGAGGAGATGATAGTTTGTACACGAAGTTTGCTGATGAGATGCAGAGTGAGTTTGAGATGTCTATGATTGGAGAAATGAAATTCTTTTGGGATTGAAATTACTCAACTAGATAAAAGGATCTTTATATCTCAGTCCAAGTATGTGAAAGTATTGCTAAAAAAGTTTGGTATGGAAGATTCAAAGTTGGTTGGTACACCTATGGTGACCAGATGTAAGTTGACACAAGATGATTCCCCGAAAGAAAATAAAACTAGATACAGATCGATGATTGGTGGATTACTCTATTTGACTCAAACTAGACCCGATATCATGAATGTTGTATGCATTGTTGTAAGATTTCAAGCTTATCCTAAGGAATCTCATGTGACAGCTATGAAGAGGATTTTTAAATACTTGAAGGGGATAGTTTATTTTGACCTATGGTATCCTGCATGATGCACTTTACCTGAGTGCTTTTTATTGGGATGCTGGGATTGGTAGAGATGTGAATGACAAAAGAGTACCCAATGGTGGTGCATTTTTCTTGGGAAAGAAGCTGGATTTCATGGTTACAAGAAGCAAAATTCCATTTTTATCTACCATAGAGTAAGCATAATACATTGTCACAAGTAACAATTGTACCTAAGTATTGTGGATGAAGGAATATGAAAGATATTAGAGTTGTAAAATGATGAACCCATTATATTCTATGATAATTCAAGTGCAATTAACATTTCTAAGAATCTGGTGCTGCATTCAAAAACCAAGCATACATCTATCAAGTTTCACTTTTTCAGAGAGAAGGTGAGTGAAAAGGAAGTCAGATTGGAGTATACGCCTACTAAGGAACATATTGCAGATATCTTTACCAAGCCTTTTCCTAAGGATACTTTTGAGTATCTTAGAGGGAATTTAGGGGTGATTACCCCTCCTAATCAAAACTAAGATGCATTGACTTTCATCAGTCAGTGCATTTTACAAACATATCTTGATTTGGATTGATGTTGTGGTGGCTGCTACTAAGGGGGAGTAGTCAATTCTAGTAAGTTGAATTGTTGTAGATGCTTTTGTAGTGATTCATGATGCTCGTGGATGTTTCTAGATCATCCTCTATCTATTTTTCACATTTGCATTGATTTTTGTGCTTGCGATTGGTGATTCTCTCTTGTGTGTTCATGTTTTTCATGTTCATGGCCGATAAGGTGATTGTAGCGTGTTGTGGATCTTTGAGGAAAAATTGTTTGAGGTGTTTTGTGTTCGAGGATGTTGTTTTGGGTCTTCACTATGTTGTGGCCGACATTGGTTGATTCGCGTTAATAATTATTTATGTTTCGATAGTTTGTATGCATTTTTTATTTTGTTAAGCCAACATGGAGTTGATGTAATTCCTAGTTGCAGATATATATGAGAAATTGTTTATTCCATTTGATGGTATGAGATGTGCGAATAATGTCCTAATCATTTGAAGGAAAAGCAGAGTATGAAGAAGAGTGAGTAGAATGTGAAGAAGTGTTCATGTGCTTAATCAGAACTGTAATGAGGCATTAGCAGATGCTATTTTCTTAGTTCAAAATCTTGCAGATGTAATCCAAATGTTTCTATAAGATAGCGTGTCTTCCTTTGGGCAGCAAGCCTTGTTGTAATTGAGCAGTGAGATCTAGGTAGTGTGCCTGAATGCATGCACATTCCCATTTACAATTCTTTATATTTTTAACAGGGTATAATCTTGTGGACTAACCTCCACCATGTTTTTTCCCCTAACAGGGTTTCTGCATAAAAAATCTTGGTGTTATGTGTGTTTTTGATGTGGTGATGATTTATGCTTTCATGTTTATTTATCAGATATGAGAATAAGGTTAATAAGTTTAATAAGTTTAGTTTCTGAGACAACTAATTCACTCCCCCTCTTAGTTGTCTTCCCTTGTGTTGCTAACAATAACAAAGTTGGCGTAAAATGAGCATTCTCAAACATGATCTCTAATATTGTAGTCTTTTTTTTATGTATGCTATCTTTATTTGTATTTATGTAGACTTTAATATAAAAAGAGTTAAAAATATATTAAAGTCATGCAAGAAAATATATTGATTAGGTTGCATTGTCGAAAGAGCCATTGTGGTGTTGGTTTGATGCCAAATTATTGTAAAAATTATGCCTCCGCCTTTGTTTCAAGTTCCCCATAACAAACTATTCTTCATGATACTCTTTTTCCTAGTTCCCCATAGCAAACTATTCATTATTGTAGATTTCTTAAGAATCACAGGTAAATAAAAGATGATAAAATACCCATAGTAAACATATTCATACAAGAGAAGTAGTGTATGTAAGAGTTGAGTTGTTAATTGAAAATTTGAATTGTACATTCTTTGGCAGTAAACCCATGTTAAATAAAACTTGTAAAGGCAATGGGTAGCAATAATCTATGCAAAATGGCTATAACGCCACAAAGTTAATTGGGAATTCGGGCTACATTACTTGGCACTAAATATTATAGACAAATAGAGGAGACTTGCCCAGGATTTTTAATGATGACATGGAGCTTGCCTCTTGAAGAAAGTATGTTGGTAAATTGCTTGATTGGTTAATAAGAATTACAAAAAAATTATGAA
>VDFB02329533.1:0-46379 GCA_007258455.2 Sequoia sempervirens | reverse complement strand
TTGTGATACAAAAGTTATCACGAACTTGATAACACTTGCCACCTTTTGTCTACTCTCAGTCAACTCTGTAAAGATTGCCTCGTAGGTTTTTACCTTGAAGATTTGTTGTTCTCTCCAAGTAAAAAGTTTTTGTTTATGCTCTTCTGCAGTGATTGAATCATAGGCCATCCTCAAATGAGAAAGTGTGGAAGGTAGTGTGGTAGTAACCGGTGGCGGCTCTGTAATTGGAGTGACTATCTTCTGCATCTTCTTGCTATCCATTGAATGGTGATGCCATCTACACCTTCCAAGGCGTCCAAATTGACTACTAGATGTGTTCGATGTAAATCGGTGTCAACTGTCTTCAGGAAATCATGAATTAAGACCTATTTGGTCTTGAATTCGACTTGAGAGAATTGCATACTGAAAATCTGGAAGAATGCCTGGGCACATGATACTATTTGAACAACTTTTCACAGAGGCTAAAAATAGCTTTGTCGAGGGGTAGTTTTTTTTTGAAAAATTGAGACTTGGGTTTTGTTGAGATTGTCTTTTTGAACGAACCCAGAACGTCAGATTTTTGAAAAGTTGACTTTTTCACGAACATGCAACAACCCCTCAGAAGTAGAAGCTGCAAAAGCTATTTTTTCTCAAAAAATCTTGGCACATGGGTTTTGTAGGTGCTTGTGAATTGAGTAGATCCAGAAGGTTAGTTTTTGAAAAAGATGATTTTTTCAAAAACCCTAAAAAATGGCGGCAGTGGAGCAATTTTTCTTGAAAATTTTGGCACGTGGGTTTTGTGGCCAATCTTGTGCTAAACAAACCCAGAAGGTCAGATCTGTGAAAAGATTGAGTTTGCTTGAACATGCAAGAAAACCTAAGACAAAAGTAGAAGAAGTTGTGGGGAAAATTTTCCAATCATCAAGAAGATTGAAAAAGAAGAGAACCCAAAACGCTAGAAGCTGAAGGTTATGAACTGCTGTCTGATGTCCTGGAGATATAAACTTTGGAAAAACGTCCTTCTGTACAACCTGTTCTAGAAAATACGAAGAGCGTTGAAAACCCTTGTCATTTGATCCTTCAAATGCCGTAGAGAATAAAATTTTGTGTTTGGCGTTTGGAGTCAACCTGTAGAAATAGTGAGAAAGGATGCCCAAATGTTTGATAAATATCATTGGAGGTGGAAGCATCAGTTAGGGCATCCAAACCCTAATTGAAGAGTTCTCTGGCGTGATTGGTAGTTAACTGGAAGCATTCCCCAAATTTTGGGACATCTTGAGGAAGAGAAAGTCTTCAAAATTTGTAATTGGAGTTGACTTGGACTTGCCAGTGTTACAACATTTTTCAAGATTTTCAAAATTTCTTTGATAAATTGCCTTCATTTGACCCTTGATTCCAGATGCTAGATTGATCCTGAGGTTGGGCTGACAGATTCATTGCAAAGCATGATCAAATCTGAGAAGATGTTCTTGGAAGTTGCGGAGCTTGAAAATTGGTTCTGATGGCTCAAATTTCTAGGCACCTTCTTGAGATAAGGTGCTTCTGTTTGACAGACGTAACCAACTTTTGGATGATTTTCAAACTTCTCCAATTTGACTTCTCGTGCTTCAATTTGCAATTGCCATTGATTAATGATTCTCGTGCACTAGGTGTTGAATCCGCTGCGAAGCTGGAAGAATTCCGTTGAATCACTTCATGTGCACGAGCATTGAAAAGTTGACTAAGACGTTGACTGCAAAAGCATCTCCCGTGTGACAAGGCATCTTGTTTTCAGATTTAGTTTATTTTTTGCATTTTTCAACTTTTGAAATTCCCCTCTGTTATTGAGCATCTTTCGCCATAGACTCTTATGTGTAGCGTCTAAAGCTTAGATTTTGATACCTAGTATTGGCCATCTGCCATTGTTGACCTCAAAGGTCCTAAGTTTGTAACTTTTCTCCTGAAAAAGTGAAATAGACCCACCAGAGCAAAACTAACTTTTTGATGATTTTGACTTGACCAATGTGATTGTGACGAAGAATAAACCAATCAAAATCATTTTGAGCCATTTCTGGAAAGATCCTATTTTTAGGGTTTTCTAAAAATAGGGGCCTGAAACCCTAATTTCAAAATTTTCAAAACTTTGCAAGTATGTTATTGATAATAAACCCACAAAAAACCTTATGCTTCGTTTGTCATTCAAAAATTTCTAAGAATAGACAATTGCTATTTTCAGAGACTAACTTTATTGACTTTTGACGACAAATTTACAAGATTTTAACCATTTTTCCCAAAATGCCTTAATGAAGCAAATTTTTTATTTTGGGTACAACACGAATCCCCCTCCTCTGTTTACCATTTTTCGAGCATCTTTTGCCGTGGATCGATCTGTGCAACATTTGAGACTTAGGTTCTGTGTAATGACCCCTTTCTAGTGGAAGCACTTTGACTCGAACCTTGCACTCAAAGTCTTTCTCAAAGAGGCATTAGAAGCATTAAAGATCAATAAGTTTCAATGATAATATCTAATAAGATAAAAAATGATATAAACATTTCATTCTTGTCAAAGGGTTACTCCTTATCACTCACTATGAATGATTCTTGTATATCATATTTCATAAGTACATTAAGGTAGATATTAAACTATGAATGATTCTTCTATATCATATTTCATAAGTACATTAAGGTAGATATTAAACGTCTATCAAGATCCCAAAGATGATATTCTATTGTACCATTTATCATCATAGTGAATGAATAGAGTCATTATTACTTATAAACTCAATAATTGCTGCAAGCATCATTATTGCATAATCGTATATTCTTTATATATATAAGTATTACTAATTGATCATGAACTTATATATATATATATATATATGTAATTGTATTTACTTACTCCCCTTGTGGTTGATTTATCATTGCCTTCATATATCCCTAATTCCCAGATTCCTTATCTCTCCATTTAACGTTCTTTTAAATCTGCATATACCCTCTCTTGATCTGTTTATTTCTCTTTACATCTGCCTGGTATATCTCCTATATATTTCTGCTGCTATGCTCAGGATATACTCCTCCTGTTTCTCCCTTATTCACTGTTTATATCTCTGTATTTTTTATCTTTTTATTGTCCCTTCATACATCTGTGTTTATGGCCCACTGTAGTCTCGCCCTTTATTTCCCAACGATTGATTTCCCTTTTATACCTCTTCTTGAGACCGTCACATCTCTTCATTCACACCTCCTTGCAAGAGACACATCTTTCATAAAGGAGCGCTGCCTTTATTTCTCTTAATTCTTTTAAATCCTGATCAATCCCTTTCATTTTATTCTCTATTGCATTCGTCAGAGGCTAAGGTTTATGGATTACTCAAATATTTTGGGATCACCGACCTATGTATCCCTTCATTCATGGCTCCTTATTGATCGCTGCTTTTAAATGAACATAATCTATGCTTTTGAATCACTACCTTGATTCGCATCGATGGCCTTAGTTATGGCTAGTGTGATTTCATTTAGTTTTCTACTTATTATATGCTATTATATTATTTTATTTTGGTTTCATATGTACATTTTTATTTATATTATAATTATAATTATAATATTACCTTATGGTAATTATAATTATAATAATATTAAATTACTAATATTTCTTTTTATACTTTAATATGTATTTTGTATTTATAATAATCATAATTGTCCAATAATGATGATTTAATTATAATATTATTTTATGTTTATATTTTTATTTTATATACTTTAATATCTATTATACCATAATAATATTTATGACGTTATTTATAATATTCATAATTATAATATTGTCTTGGACAATCACAATTATGTAATATCAAATGGTTAACTATTTTAATTATGCTTCTTTATTATCTAAATGTCACGATTTCGGGGACATGACATTCTGACACCTAGCAGCTAGCCATCCTCCATTGATGACCTCAGAGGTCCTAACTTTTCTTTTGAAAAGGCGAAATAGACCCACCAAAGGAAAACTAATTTTTTTGATAATTTTGACTGGACCAGTGTGATCATGATGTAAAATCAACCAATCAAAATGAATTTGAGCCCTTTCTGCAAAGATTCTATTTTTAGCCATTTTCCCTAAAAGTAAGGGTCAAAAATGCAAATTTCAAAATTTTCCAAAATTTTGTGAGCATCCTTTTGACAATAAACCCAAAAAAACCCTATGGTCCGTTTATTTTTTAGAAATTTCTAAAAATAGAAAATTGCTATTTTTAGAAATTTAGATCCTTTTTACCAAAATGCCTTAATGAAGCAAAAATTTTAATTTTGGGTACAACAGATTCTCAATCAATTTTGACAAATGATTGCAGTGTTAAATCTTTACCAATAACCATGCATTTGCTTGGAAAGTTTGTCGTGTTTTCCTTGTTCTAAATTCTATGTTGATCATGTGCCTATTTACCAACACAAAGGGCTGCTAAAGAAGTTCATATTGTCATTGAACCACAAAAATTGATGGCATTATGGTGTATTCTTGTCACCAATCTTGTTAAAAACTTTTTTCTACGATCACTATTGCCAACCACTATCACCATCTATTGCAGTTAGATTGCAAAGATTGAATGAACATTGAGTTTTCTTCGTACTACTACCATTGGCGATGAAATAAAAAAGATGATCAAGTACAATACTTATTTTATTCAATTTCTCTACTTATTTGTTATTGCCTAGTTCAAGGAATGGCCAAGTGCTTGAGTAGGCATGGCTTTTAGTATTTCTTTTAATAAATGGAGTCATAGTTAATATCAAGCAAACAAATCCGCACTATTTGATAGTGTTTAGTCTTTTTGGAGTACTAAGGGTGTTCAAAGTGATAAGGGTGTAATTGGAATTGTTAGATGATTATGCATGTTGGAGATCTAAGGCTATTTTTTATTTATTTTATTTTTTTTACAAGCATTATAGGTTAATCCTAACTCAAATCATGATGAGTATTTTTCTTTGAGTTGTCTTTGCATTCTACATCATGGGATCTACTTTGTATGAAGATGTCATTTTATCTTTATGCATTAAAATTGACAACTTAAAAGAAGCTAAAAAAATAGTAGAATGTTTGAGGCTATTTCAGCCTAATTTTATGTAGTTTTGTGCTCAATATATTTTTCTACGATAGGAGATAAATAGGTTGCAAGATCAAACACTTGACGCTTTAGCACAATAGAAAGATGTAGAACAAACATGTTCCTTCTTCTAGCACTTCCACATAACAAGCAAATGGAAAACCCCATTGTGAGAGTTTGAGAGTCTTAGAAGACAAACAAGGGAAATGTGGTCTTGGTTATAAGGGTTTTGTTATGTCTTATGTTCCAAAGTATTTGAAACCCATAAAATTTGTATGTGGAGGGCTTATTAATATATGTCAAGTTGAATCTTCCTTTGCCAATGCCAAATCGGTTCAATCAAAATTGTGTTCCTATTGTGGTTTGTAATGACCCTTTTTTAGCCCTATGCTTGTCAGTGGCCGATAGCCTATTTTTAGAGTCTTGTAGGCTACTCGGAGGTGTTTTTTAGGGTTTCCAAGATTCTTGGAGGTTTCACAACAACTTTTTTGGAGTTCATTGTTGGAGTTTGCTAGTATGATTTTTGGGTCTTTCTGGGTTTTCCGAAAACCTTGGTGGGTAGTCACTGCTATCTTTAGCAATGTCTATTTTTAGACTTACAATGTTTAGTAAGTCACGATTGCTACTCGGAATGTGCTCATTTTGAGTTTGGAGCCACTTACTATTTTCAGTAGTATGTTATTTTTGGTAAGTGCTATTTTTGGCAGTGGTGTTTGGTAGCAGTTCAGCATCGGGCTACTATTTTTGGCAATGTGGCAGTGTAGCGTTTGGTGTCTTGTTATTTTGAGCAGTTGCTTCTCCAACATTCTTGGAGTTCGAAAATGAAAGGTTTTCAATTTCAGTTAATATTATAATGTCAAGTGGCCCCTTTTGGACCCCACACCTAGCTTAATGACTTAAGCTGTTTCAAAAAACAAATATTATGAAAACTAAAGTGGATGCCTAGTTGAGGACTTAAGCATTTTATAAGTTGAAAAGAAAGCTCATCAACCTTTCTCTCCCTTTCTTTGAATGCACTAATAGCCTCCTTTGCAAACTTGAGGGCATAGTCTCAATCTCTAATTAGGCGTAAGAACTTTGATTTCATTGTTTCCAATGAATATTTGATTAGTTGCAGATTAGGGAGAGTAACTCCATTGCTAACTCCTTTTTGTCTCTCTTCAATCTGATCCTTCCAATAGAGTTCTTCAATTAAATTGTGTGTGCTATCAAATTTGGATAGAGCTTGCACTTCATCTTCAATGGACACCGCGGATTGACCTTCCCAATCATAAGCTTACAAGGATGGTATATAGTTGTTAGGTTGCAAGCCAAAATCAAAACTTCCTTTCTTGTCATCAATTCCTCCATAGGTGCTCCAAGACTCTTGTCTCTCTTCACCAACATGTTGAAAATGCTCAATATCATGGTGAGGATCAAAATCCATAAGTTCTTCAAGCCTTTGCTTACAATCGGCTTCATGCATTGATAAATCAGATTTGTGTTCAAGGTCGTCATCAAACTTCCCAAAAATAGCTCCTTCAATAGCATCCTCATGGCTTACATTATGCTCTTTGATTTGAACATCATCATGACCAAAGGGAAATTCATCTCAAATAGGATCCTCATTATACTTAGGTGCCAGCACTCCCGAGTCACATGTGCTAAAGGGCTGTTTACTTTGTTCAAAGAGAGGATGTTCTTGTGCTCCTCACCTATAGCTTCAATAGGCAACTCTCCTACATCCTTGTCCTCATAGGGCTGAAGTGAACTTGAGCTTTGTTTTCTTTAGATTTTAGAATCTATTCTTCGATGCATGTTGATTGATTTTTCCCTTTCACATGCTTACTTGTTGGCTGCAAATCACAAACAATTACTTCTTCCTCCTTCTCTAACCCTTCTTCACTGGTAACTTTTGAGTTCTCTTTCTTTGTTCTTCTAATGTACTTCACCAAGCCCAATTTTCCAGGTCTCAATGTCACCACTAAACTCAAGAAAGCATAAAAAAAATCGTATGTTTGAACCCATCTGGCATGCTTTGATACTCTTCAAAGAGTTGGGAAGCCTCTTGTTCATAATTCCGTTTGATCTGAACTTCAACCCTTATGAAATCCATTTTCACAACTCTATGTATTATTGAACTCCCCATAAGTTGACAGGAAAATTGCTCTGATAGCACTGTAATAACCCACCCTTAAATTTTCTCCAAAAACTTCACCCATTAGCGTTAGCCAAATGCAATAGTAAATACTGAATAAAAAACCCTCCACTTTATGATCACCCAGATCCCGATATGGGCAAGGTGTCTCGCATACAGTGAAAGGGGATCTTGCATTACTGAAATCAAGCTAACTAGAATAGAAACCTTCCACTTTTTGATCACCTGGATCTTGATATGGGCAAGGTGAGAGCATATAGTGGTTGGCTTACAACATTTGTAATCTTCTATGCTACCACTTCTTCAATGGGTTAAGAAAGCTAAATGCATGAAAGTAAACATCTGCTTATTTAGTAGGAAGTACAAGAAAGTAAAGAACTTGGTGACAAGCCGACCAACCACCGCTTGTTCAGTGGGCATAACAATAAAGCAAATTAAGAACTCGACCACTTATTCAGCAAGAGTAGCAAATAACATAAAGGAAAGCTCAACCACTTATTTAGTGGGAGCACCACTTGTTCAATGGGGGTGAGTAGCAATGTAAATACAAGAGCAATCATCAATGGTACTACCAATGATGTTACAATACGCTCATTATGTAAATGCTTCAGAACTTCATATGATGCTGTTATATGAGGAAGATTACAAGAACGTGAAGTATAACCCTTCCCAGAAGATGCTACAAAGATAATATAAGAACTCCCCCACAAAATACCACAAATATACCTCAATATGGAAGCTGCAAATGATGGAAGATGGTCAAGAACATCGCTGCCACAGGTCTGATACACTTTCTCAGGTCTGATGCAACGTAACAGCAGTCTGATATGACCAACCAGCAAGCTCCCAACTCCACTAGTTCACCAAGAAACTCCACCAAAGTGCAAGCAATACATAAGACAAGCCTAGGTGCCCTCCAATCAACCCAAACATCAAAGATGGTTTTCAGAGCCCAAACCTCAAGAAAGGAAGTAACAACAGCATTGATACCCTCAAACAAGATGTACGACCTCCTTAGAGGGGTGACCTGCTCCCAAAAATCAGGTTCTCCATTAAAAATTCTAAAATCTTGCAAGATGGGGTGCCCAAGGATGGAGAAACCAATAAACCAACACCCACAAAAAGTTATCCAACACCCAGATGTTTGAAATGCTTTTTCTGCCAGAAAGGGACACCACCTTTTGGAGTACTATAAAATTCAATTAACAATCACTTAACTCTCAAACTTAGGTGTCCACCCTTGATATGCATAAATTTATCATTTAAATTGCTTTAAGTTCTCAACTTGGCATCCACCTTTAGCTTTGCATAATATTTGCCTTTTTAAAACAACTTAAGTCATCAAGCTAGGCGTGAGGTCCAAGGGGGCCACTTAACAACCTTCCATTTTTGAACTCCAAGAATGTTGGAGAAGCCATTGTTGAAAATACCAAGACGCCAAAACACTGCAATTATGACCACTGCTACAATTGGAAACCCTACTCTAAACTGTTGCCAAACCCTTGCCAGAAATAACACTTACTAAAAATAGCATATTGCTAAAAATAGTAGTGACTCCAAACTCAAAATGAGCACATTCCGGGTAGTCGTTGTGACTTACTAAAAATAGTAAGTCTAAAAATAGACAACCCACCAAAGTTCTCTGAAATCCCAGAAAGACTTAGAAAACTTTCTGGCAAACTCTTGCAATACCCTCCTAAAAAGCAGACAAGAAACCTCCAAGAATCAAGAAACCCTAAAAACGCCTCTGAGTAGCCTACGGACTCCAGAAGTGTAAAATACTGTTCCCATTTTGTGCGGAAATTTTTCAATTGTTCTAGTTTTATAGATGTTCTTTTTTATCAAACTTGTCTCATGAACGTGCATATGTTTTGACAAGATAACACAGAGAACATTTGTCTAAATCTGACGATTAGTATGCATAATAACCCTTCACAAATTAACTGATATTTCAAATGGCATTCTGCTGTTAACAAGATAGCTCTTTACAAAATAGACTGAAGACTAAGAATATATTATGGCAAAGATTCTTCAGACTGAACAACATAAATGTACCCTCAGAAGGACAGATTACAAAATCTGATAACAGATTATTACACTCAAAAATCTACTTTAGATTACAAGATTATAACATTCTGATTTCTTCTAAACAAAGTTTAGCATTTGACTAACCTTAAATGATGCAATACCTAAACCTGGGAGTAAATGTAGGTCTGAGATGGAAACATCAACTTGAACTTATCTTTGAGTCTTCAAGAAAACCATTGACCAGCAATAACAACCACCAATGCCTCTCCAACCAAGCACGCATTAGTCCAAGACTCCACGTGGGGTTGAGAAAGTGTAGCGAATGCAAAGAGGGAGGTGTGCTTTGTTCCTGGGAACTCACGTCAGTCTCCAAACACCCCCTATGTGCCTCCACAAGGTCGTATTTAACTTCAGAAATCCACGGCTCCTAATGTGGTTACGTCCTGCTTGTAACAACCTAGTCCGTACGTAAAATAAAAATTTCATAATTAAACAACAATAAGTAAAGAAAAGGCCATTTCAATAAAAAATTTCCTTTCAATTTAAAAACATGACATAACATATTTTGTAATGTCCCCATTTTAGCTATACGCCCTTCAGTGACTGATAGCCTATTTCCGGAAGCTCGTAGGCTTGTCAGAGGTAAAATTAGGGTTTCCTATTTTATAGGGGTTCTGATGCATTTCTGATGGCTTGTATGTTAGAGTTTCGGATGCATGTCTGGTGGAGTTTTATGGGTTTTTAGAGAGCTTCGCAATGGTATATTTTGCAAAAGCATTGGACAACTTTTTAGAATTTACTATTTTTAGTAAGTTCTATTTTTGGCAGTTCCATCTTGGGCAGTAGCATCAGCAGTCAGCTCAGTTTCCATTTCGAGTAGTGCAGTTTGGAGCGTATTTGGCTTTTAGCATTTTGAGGCTCATTTTGGGCAAAATGATTTATTCTAAGTCATTAATGTTATAATTTCTTATTGGCCCCCTTGGCCTAGTATTAACGACTTAAAGTTGTTTTAAAAGGTGGCCTTTGAGGGTGGACGCCTCATTGAGAGATTATTTAAATATTTCTAAAGTAAATATTTCTCCTCAAGTCTTGGACGCCTAGAAAGGTGAATTTAATGTTTTAAAAAGTTAAAATATTTCAAAAGTGAAATGGGTGTCTCTTTTGGAGGGAAAAAAAGATGGAAGTTGAAGAGCCAACAGTCACCTTCAATTCTATAAAAGCAGGCCATTGCTCATTCATTTCTTATCTTTGGAAAGTTGTATTGAAATGCTGTTGAATTGATTTCAGAACCCGGCTAAGGGGAAGCTTAGCTTTTCTACTCCATTCTTCGGGCCTGAAACTATGGTTCCCTAGATGGATGATTGTGAGTGTGCTTCATCCAGAAGTGCACATTGAGTTTCAAAGTTGAAGATTTTGTAGTTTTTGATAATAATTCTCAGAATTATGTTTGTTGGTCATATCATGCTTGAAGGAGGTTTTCATTAACAGCTTTTTGTATGATTTTTATGTGCTTCTGGGTATTGAAGAAATTGAATCCTAGTACATGGGCGCCCCTTCCCACAGAAGATTATAATTTAATTCAAAGTATTTAATTTTATAATGCAAAATCGCCCCTTCCAGCCAGGCCGTACCATTCAAGAGAGCATTGAAATTTGTGCCAAATAATTGAAGGGAGTTTGATGTTGTTTAATCTTTGCAAGTTGGGCGCCATCCTTCTTGAGAGCCATTGCACTTCATTTCAGCGCATTCAGAGGTAATTTGAAAGAGTTATGAGTATTTCATTGATGTACAGTTTGCTGGTCTATATTTCAGTTGATGGCATTTCATATTAGACTTGACTCATTCCATGTTATGCTATAATTCTTGGACGTCTATGCTTCTAGTTTCATGTGCATTCATTTTGGAGGGAATAGAAGCATTTTGGATGATGATATGAACAATTCAGGGGAATAGAAGCATTTTGGATGATGATATGAACAATTCAGGGGAATAGAAGCATTGTTTTATGTTGCTGGTCTGATTATCTCAGTTTGCTGGTCTTAATATCAGACCTGGTTATTCTCTTTTCATGCTATATTTCTTTGGTCTTTCACCTCACATTTGTGATCGGAAGTATAGTATAATTTTTGCAGAAGTTTGGAGCAGATTTATATTGTAAATTCATTGCAATAAGCTCATTGTAAGACTGTAAATAGTAGTACTATTCCAGTCATTTCATTATTGCATTTACTTTGTTTTTAATTGTCACATTGTAACCCCTGGATGGTTTACCGCCAGTGTGGGAAAAAGAACTTGCTAATTCTCTCATCGTACCCACTGAAAAAGTGGTGAATTCCCACTCATGAGTGGATGCCTGCCGCAGTGGATGAATTAGTTGAATTGTTTGTAGTATTCCCCCCACTGTTTAAGTGGTTGAGCGGAAATCTTCATGGCTGGTTCACTGCCTAAGTTCTTTTAGTTTTGTAATAAGTACTCCGCCATATGTTAGCACCTCACCTTCAAAGGGATCTTGTGTGCACATTCTTGGCGTTGAGTTTTATCATTTACTTCCAGCTTAGTATTTCAAGTTCAAATTATTGCTAACAATCCCATCACCATAAGCTATCACCTCGCCTTCAATAGGATCTTGGTGAACTTTCTTGGTGAAGGTTACTTTCAAGTTGGATATGTTTTGGGATTTAACGCTAACATTTGGCGTAGTACTGGTTTGTGTTGTGGAAACATCGAGAATTCAAAGGAAAAAATTAAGGGGTATATTTCATATTTCAACTTTTAAACTATTTCTTTCAAAACAAATCAACAAAGTAATAAAGCACAAGATACATACATAGCTCGTGAGCTTTTGCACAAATAGTAGTAAGAAGGTCCAGGAGTTTGTCCTTTCAAATCTTGGTACATCGGCCACTTGTTGTGGAGGAGAAACATCACTCGGGCGTTTTTCCACCAACCACAGACTTATAATGCGGTCCCCCGCACACCTATCATTCGATAGATGGCCCTCCCTTCAAACGAAGAGATTGGTAGGGTACCCGTTAATGATTACCAACTGAGCATAGTGTTGTGTCCTACACAACTAGAACCTTGCTATTTCACAATCTCGATCTAGTATAAGGGATCACAATGAACTGACAGTGTAGTCTCATGCATCGCACAATCTAAGTGGATGATGTACCTTGCACTGCTTTGGTCAAAGTATTCTCATTTAGTACTTCAAATGAAGGTCATCTATCATAAACACTACTCAGGGCTGATTTGACGTAAGACTATCTTATACTATGCATAGGCTTAGTCCTTCACTGGATTATCTATCATCCCAGACTATCCTACAACAATCTAATCTACTAGAAATAAATCAACATAACAAATAGTTCACATAATCCCTCCTATACTGGAAATCTTTATCCTAGGAGAATCTCAAGCTTGTCTAAGTTAACTTAATAACTTAAGCTGATAGGAGTTACTTGACTTTTCCTTCAATTCGTTCCTATTACATAATAACTAATGTAATCGTATCCACATTCATACTCTCCTTATATGGAGATCATACATTTAGTACAAAACATAACAACCGTGCATCTTTATCCCTTATCTCAGTTTATTTACTAGATGCATAACCTAATGCACTTCACAAATACAAATCCCATTCCACACACAACATAATACAGTTAAAGAAACAATTCTCTATCTATGCACAAAGAGCAAACACAAAGTTCAGTCATTTGAAAAGAATAAGACAGTAGAAGAATATCTCATGCCTGATGTTTAGCTTTCCTCTGATTGATGGTGTCTCAGCTTGTTATCACTGCACTTAATGATAATTCCTTCACTATTGCTGCCTTTCTCTCTCAGAATTTACTCGCAATTAGCTATCTTTGTTACTCAGAAATATGCCTCTAATAAAGAGTATTCAGTCTGTTAATGGTCATAGCTGAATGGAAATAAATAACACAAATGATTCAATGATGGTGAACTAAGTTCCTCTTCTCAGAATTGTGTATTTCACAGAAAATCAGAATGGTGATCTACAGGAAAGTATGCTTCTCAAGATAATTTTCCAGAATTAAGCAAGTAAATCAGAAGTGAAATTGTAAGGAATGATGAACAATGAAAAATGTGTAAGCAATGAGCAAGTATAGAATGATGGATAAAGAGTAAATAGGGCGGCTATTTATAGAGCCAAAACCCCATCGAATTCCTTCTTCCGTTGTACGTAATCTACCAGAACTGCATTTGAACTTTTCAACTTTGATAAGTGGCGAATTTCCACACTCATACACAGCTTAAAAGTGGTGAGTCGACTTCCAGCAACACAGAGAATGTTTCAACCCTTTGCAGATGTCAAAAATGGTGAATTGACACTTCCAGGCGTGTGTCCAACAATGGTGCTAATGCAGCAATCTGTTTTATGATTCCATTCCCTGAAATGGTCAAGGTTATTGGCTCTCCACTTTGCCTAAATTCGTGGTTCAGATGATGACATTCATGGGTGCGTTGCATTCTCAAACTTGGTCTTTTGCCCCGCGCGACTCAGCCGGTGTGCGTATTCTTCTCACGCCATTTTATTTTGCTTTCAAAAGTTTCACTATAGTTCCCAATGAAATATTTCATCCTTCTCATATTCCAAAGTTTCAATTCAAAAGCATGATTTAAATAATTTGAGTATTGAAGAAGTCCGATTCCAATGTTTGTGACAAATATTTATCTCTTAAGGAAATAAGTCGATTTCCTCTTTGGAGAGCAATTTAGAAAATTAATCGATTTTCATAAATTGAGAGTTTGATTAAAATATAAAATCAAGTGGAATTTAATTTAATTTGATTTTCAACAATGAGATTTAAAAATATAATAAACTCATATATTATATATTATATATATATATATATAAATATTTTAGAGTAACAATTTAATACATATATATATATATATTTACAGAATATATAATATATTTATATTTACATATATAAACATATATATATATGTCATCCTATAATCATATCGTAATTTGATATGTACATATATATATATATATATATATAAATTGTCAGCCAAAAATAATTTAATATTATTAATATCCACACATATCTTAGGTTGTGGGTATATATACATGTATATATGCCAATATATATATTCCCCTATGTTCACGTATATATAAGTATATCGTATCGATGCATTCATATGAGCATATCCATTTGCCATCATACACTTGTATCGATATGGATATACCTATGGATATGTGTATATACTATACACATGTATATATGCCCACCTCCTAACCAATATTGTTATCATCATAATGATCGTAATATCATAAACAGATACATAGATAAACATTACTTATACATGCATTTAGAAGTAGACAAGACTTCTAATGTCAACATACAAGCCTACGGATGACTTACCTATAACTTCAAACCAACAGACTTAGCTTACTCAGTCAAAGGGACGTGTGTGCATGCTCAAATGGTTCTCGTTATTGTTTACCCGACCAAGCTCCTTTCCTGAGTGATATTTCTCCTTTGGTTGGAGGAATGGTTCGCACACCTGCATTCAATGACACACTAACGGGAGTCATATGTTCACAACATAACAGTATACATAAAACATCTTAAAAGTTAGAATAAACATTACTCTATAACTTTGCATGCATATCCATCAAGAATAACATCAATAGAACTAACATTTAAATGAGACAATCATTAAATGGTGACACATTGATATTGATAACAAGAAACATCATGTTTTATTCATCACATTGATTCAATCATTACAATCAATTGCCCTATGCAATAGTACCTATACAACCAGGGTGTAACATACTTCCCCCTTTATGATTGATCATCCCCTATGAACTAAGGTGTTATTCAAAAGCATAAAAACTTAACACTACATTTTATTTATCATTCTCAAAAGCTTCAAGAATGTCTGGCCGGTGTAATTTGGACATCAACTTGTCTATCATCCATGGCAGCGTGTTTCCTCTGTTGAAACATGGCTTTTTGAGTAGGCAGTGAGTTGGCATGTTGTTCAGTACCAGAAGTTTTGTTAGGGCAGTCATTCGCATAATGATTACCTTTACATATAAAGCATCCTGCTCTTGGCCCTCTTTTCTCCATGGTTTCCCCAGTCTTATTAACACCTTCACTAGCTCTGCTAGTGTCATCATACCTTGAGTTGTCTCTTTTCCAATCTCTCCTGAATTCCTTTTCATTGAAGAGAGATATTTTCCCCTTTTTCTTTGCTGTATCATGCGCAAATTCTTCCTTCTTGGGGGCAATCTTGTCGGGGACTTTAGTATTCTTTTTTTGTTCTTCTCCTTCACATTGGTTGGAGTCTTCCTTAAGCTTCTATTCCTACTTGATGGCTTTTTTATAAACAAGGTCCATGGTGGTTGGACCATGCATATCGACTTCACCATCAATATTTTTGTTGAGTCCCAGTATGAACTTCCTAATTCAGAATCGTTCATCTTTGTGGTAGATGGGAACATATCAAAGAAGTCGGGTAAACTTCTCCTAGTATTCTTTGACCGACATGGTCCCTTGCCTCAATTCTTGAAAGTCAGAGAGTTTTTGGTCATAATAGAGTTGTGGCAACCAACCTTTGCGGAAGATCTCAACGAACTCTCCCCAAGATAGCTTCCAAGAACTTATGTCTAGTTCAAGCTTTTTGTTTATCCACCAATTAGATGCTTCACCTGCTAATTGGTATGCTCCCCATGCTGCCTTAGTTACTTCATCGTAGTTCCCTATTTCAAAATATTTTTCCATCTGGACTAGCTAGACTTCGGCTTCATCGCCTCCTACACTGCCATCAAAATTTGGCGGAATTATCTTCTTCATATCACGGGATAGCTCTGTGGACACTATCTTCCTGTTCCTTTCGGCAGAGTTGGTTGGTGACTTTTCCTTCTCATGATTGCGGTTATCACCACGTCCATGAGACGAACTTTTGCCTTCCGTGTTGTTGATGGTTATTTCCTTCTCAAATCTGTCTCTCTTTCATTCTCCAAATTGGTTAACCTTGCCAAAATCAAGTCGAGCGTTGCTTCTACACCGGTGGTTCTTTGTTCATCTTCACGACTTGTATCGGGAATATTTCTTGTCCTCTCATATGTTTTCACCATGATTTAAAAGATTGATTTAAACTTGAATGTTTAATACAAGTTAGCCTAATTACGTTTTGAATTTTCTTATGAAAGACATATAAGTAAACATTCACATACAAACAAGTATTCTTTACTAGATTTAGGCATATGCTTCTTTGTTAATCTCACCATACTAACTCTTTTCTGGTAAGACCCTATCCTTAGGTTCATGTCAAGAGTTCTCCACCCCTTGTGGTTACCTCTTTTGTTGACTTCCTACTTTGATCTAATTAATGTTGATATAGCATACACATAGATTCGTAGTGTTTTCTCAGAATCCAAGAATTCTTGACTCTTTACAATTGTAGGTTGCTACAATTAAGGGGTTTTCTCATTCCTTCTTTAGAGTCATATAACTTTATTGTAGGATCAGGTATATACTGGTTTATTCTTCCTAACCTTCCTACATAACCTGTTTGCTTAGTCTTCCGCAATCCTAGGTAATATCATAAGTTGTTTGGTTTAGGAGTTCCTACTCTAGGGATAATTCTTAATTCATCCCAACTTTTTACAAGTTACTAGGAATCACATCTTCCTTTTCACTTCCGTTAAGTTCTTTTCTCTTGCCATTCTGGCACAAGAACTTTTCTACCATTACCTTCTGATAAGGTTTACGCATTTTTGCGTAATGAGCTCATAGGTTCCTAGTGCTAAACCTGGTAGCTCTGATACCACATGTAACGACCTAGTCCGTACGTAAAATAAAAATTTCATAATTAAACAACAATAAGTAAAGACAATGCCATTTCAATAAAAAATTTCTTTTCAATTTAAAACCATGACATAACATATTTCAACTTTTAAACTATTTCTTTCAAAAGAAATCAACAAAGTAATAAAGCACAAGATAAATGCATAGCTTGTAAGCTTTTGCACAAATAGTAGTAAGAAGGTCCAGAAGTACGTCCTTTCAAATCTTGGTACATCGGCCGCTTGTTGTGGAGGAGAAACATCACTCGGGCGCTTTTCCGCCAACCACAGACTTATAATGCAGTCCCCCACACACCTATCATTTGATAGATGGCCCTCCCTTCAAACGAAGAGATTGGTAGGGTATCCATTAACGATTACCAACTGAGCATAGTGTTGTGTCCTACACAACTAGAACCTTGCTATTTCACAATCTTGAACTAGTATAAGGGATCACAATGAACTGACAGTGTAATCTCATGCATCGCACAATCTAAGTGGATGATGTACCTTGCACTACTTTGGCCAAAGTATTCTCATTCAGTACTTTGAATGAAGGTCATCTATCATAAACACTACTTAGGGCCGATTTGACTTAAGACTATCTTATACTACGCATAGGCTTAGTCCTTCATTGGATTATATATCATGCCAGACTATCCTACAACAATCTAATCTACTAGAAATAAATCAGCATAACAAGTAATTTACATAATCCCGTCTATACTGGAAACCTTTATCCTAGGAGAATCTCAAGCTTGTCTAAGTTAACCTAATAACTTAAGCTGATAGGAGTTACTTGATTTTTCCTTCAATTCGTTCCTATTACATAATAACTAATGTATCCACATTCATACTCTCCTTATATGGAGATCATACATTTAATACATAACATAACAACCATGCATCTTTATCCCTTATCTCAGTTTATTTACTAGATGCATATCCTATGTAATGCCCCCCTTTTTGGCCATACGCTCTTCATTATGATTTAGACTATTTCTGGAAATCCGTAGGCTAAGTTGAAGCAGAAAATTAGGGTTTCCTCTTTCAGATACTGCTCAGTTGGCATTCAAAGGATGTTGTGCAGACTTACTATTTTTAGCAAACCTATCTTTTAGCAGTATCTATTTAGCAGCAGTTGAATCCCTTGTAGTTCGGTCGTTCAGTTTGGCTTTTTGATGGTTTGGAAGTGAACTTACTATTTTTGGCATTGGCTATTTATAGTAAGTCTAAATTTGGCAGTAGCATCATCAACAATTCAGCTCAAGTCATCTTGCTATCCTTTAGTTTCTGTTTGGCTTTGGTTATCTCAATGTACTAAGTTTATACTTAGTCAATTTTATGTTACTCAGTTGTACCCCATACCTAGGAGTGATAACTTCATGTTTTTAAAGAGGGGACATTATGGGGTCAATTGTGCATTTAATGATTTATTAAATGCTTTATTATTGCATTATTAAATTGGATGCCTAAAGGGAGGTTGAATAAAGTTTTATTATTTCAAAAAGTAAAATGCTTAAAGGTGGCGTCCCTCTTGGAAGTTGAAGTGATTCAACTTCTTGGAATTTGAAGTGATTTAGTTGCCAATTGAAGCTTATATATTGAGGATTTGAGAAGAGTTCTTCATCTTTTGAAATATTGTAAAGTTATGCTGTTGGTTTGAAATCCAGAATCCGGCTAAGGGAAAGCTTACCAATTCCACTCCATTCTTCAGGCCTGAAACTATGGTTCCCTAGATGGTGGATTGAGAGTGTGTTTCATTCAGAAGTGCACATTGAGCATCATTGTTGGATAAATTGATGTTATTTTCAGTTTAGAGCTTGCTGGTTTGTTCATGGCTAAAGTAGAATTTCATTTGCAGCTCTTTGGGTGATTGTAATTTGGTTATGGGTATTTGTCCCATGGATTCCTATGCTTGTGGCGCCCTATTGTGCAAATTTTCAGATTTTATTGTGAGCTCTCCAATTTTCTAGAGAGGTCGCCCTCTTCTTAGGGCCGTACCATTCTCATTAAGTGGTTGTTGATAGATGTGCCTTTATTCTTCATGAGTTTGGCTTTGTTTAACACTTGCTGGTTGAACACCTTACTTTAGAGTTCATTGCTTTCAATCTTGGGCGTTTTGGAGCAAGTTTGAAGAAGTTATAATCCATTTGGTTATTGTGAAGTTGCTGGTCTGCATTCTAAATTGTTGGCATTTACAAATTAGACTTAATTATTTCCAAGTTATGCATTATTTCTTGGAAATCTTTGCTGCTAGTTCTTGAGCAGTCCTTTTGAAGAAGACAGGAGCTTTGGAGATGAAGTTAAGAACAAATTATTGATGGCTAATTGCTGGTAAGAAATCTCAGTTTGCTGGTTTTATATCAGATTCATCATTAGTTCAGATTTTGGCTTAATTTTCAGTGATTGAAAAGTTTGGAAGTGTGAGAGATCTTCTTTCTTCAATGTACATTGATTATACATCAATTAACACTTATAATTTGCAGTAGTTCTCTTCATTGTAAGGCTGATAACAGTAGTACTGTTTCAATCCGTTTAATTGCTGCTTTATTTGTGTTTAGTTATCTCATTGTAACCCTTGGATGGTTTACCACCAATGTGGAAAAAAGAACTTGCTAATTCTCTCATTGTACCCACTAAAAAAGTGGTGAATTCCCACTCATGAGTGGATGCCCGCCGCAGCGGATGAATTAGTTGAATTGTTTGTAGTTTTCCCCCCACTGTTTAAGTGGTTGAGCGGAAATCTTTCATGGCTGGTTCACCGCCTAAGTTTAATAATTGCTCCGCCATATGTTAGCACCTCGCCTTCAAAGGGATCTTGTGTGCACATTCTTGGCGTTGAGTTTATTTTACACTTCCAGTTGTAAGCAATTTCAGTTGTTGAGTTATTTGATCCTAGGGATCCTCTGACCATATGCTCGCCCCTCTTCCTTCAGTGGTTTTTGGGTGCATTCTTGGTTAGAGTTGCTTTGATAGAGTTTTGGTTTTGGCACTAACGCTAATCAAATTGGCTAAGTGTTGGTTATTGTGTAAAAATTGTGGCAAAAAAATTGGTTAGCATATTTCAGCCTAAGCCCCAACGACTACACCAAAAGACCGGCCTAGTAATGAGGGCAGCTACCCAGGGTGTTAAGAGTGACGACTAGGGAGGAATCTTTCACCACCGAAGCCACCACCGGAAAATCTGGGGTCTTACACAAGCCCGCCGGACACATAGCCACCGTGACGCACCTAGCTACGCACGGGGACATTACAGCCCACCACGCTCCACGGGTCTCGACCTCGAGACCTCGGCTCTAATACCAATAAGGCCCAACCACTACACCAAAAGACCGGCCTAGTAATGAGGGCGGCTACCTAAGGTGTTAAGGATGACGACTAGGGAGAAATCTTTCACCACCGAAGCCACCACCGGAGAATCTGGGGTCTTACGCAAGCCCGCCGTACACGTAGCCGCCGGGACGCATCCAGCTGCGCACGGGGACATTACATCCTAATGCACTTCACAAATACAAATCCCTTTCCACACACAGCATAATACAGTTAAAGAAACAATTCTCTATCTATGCACAAACAACAAACACAAAGTTCAGTCATTTGAAAAGAATAAGATAGTAGAAGAATATCTCATACTTGATGTTTAGCTTTCCCCTGATTGATGGTGTCTCAGCTTGTTATCACTGCACTTAATGATAATTCCTTCACTATTGTTTCCTTTCTCTCTTAGGATTTACTCGCAATTAGCTATCTTTGTTACTCAAAAATATGCCTCTAATAAAGAGTATTCAGTCTATTAATGGTCATAGCTGAATGGAAATAAATAACACAGATGATTCAATGATGGTGAACTAAGTTCCTCTTCTCAAAATTGTGTGTTTCACAGAAAATCAGAATGGTGATCTACAGGAAAGTATGCTTCTCAAGATAATTTTCCAGAATTAAGCAACTAAATCAGAAGTGAAATCGTAAGGAATGATGAACAATGAAAAATGTGTAAGCAATGAGCAAGTATAGATTGATGGACAAAGAGTAAATAGGGTGGCTATTTATAGAGCCAAAACCCCATCAAATTCCTTCTTCCATGGTATGTAATCTGCCAGAACTGCATTTGAACTTTTCAACTTTGATAAGTGGCGGATTTCCACACTCATACACAACTTAAAAGTGGTGAGTCGACTTCCAGCAACACAAAGAATGTTTCAACCGTTTGCAGATGTCCAAAATGGTGAATCGACACTTCCAGGCGTGTCTCCAACAATGGTGCTAATGCAGCAATCTGTTTGATGATTCCATTCCCTGAAATGGTCAAGGTTACTCGCTCTCCACTTTGACTAAATTCGTGGTTCAGATGACAACATTCATGGGTGCGTTGCATTCTTAGACCTGGTCTTTTGCCCCGCGCGACTCAGCCCGTGCGCGTATTCTTCTCACGCCATTTTATTTTGCTTTCAAAAGTTTTAATATAGTTCTCATTGAAATATTCCATCCTTCTCATATTCCAAAGTTTCGATTCAAAAGCATGATTTAAATAATTTGAGTATTGAAGAAGTCTGATTCCACTATTTGTGACAGATATTTATCTCTTAAGGAAATAAGTCGATTTCCTCTTTGGAGAGCAATTTAGAAAATTAATCGATTTTCATAAATTGAGAGTTTGATTAAAATATAAACTCAAGTGGAATTTAATTTAATTTGATTTTCCAACAATGAGATTTAAAAATATAATAAACTCATTATATATTATATATTATATATATATATAAATATTTTAGAGTAACAATTTAATACATATACATACATACATACATACATATATATTATTTTACTTTAATATATTTATATATATATTTACATAATATATAATATATTTATGTTTACATATATAAACATATATATATATGTCATCCTGTAATCATATCGTAATTTGATATGTACATACATATATATTTATATATATAAATTGTCAGCAAATAATAATTTAATATTATTAATATCCACACATATCTTAGGTTGTGGGTATATATACATGTATATATGCCAATATATATATTCCCCTATGTTCACGTATATATAAGTATATCGTATCGATGCATTCATATGAGCATATCCATTTGCCATCATACACTTGTATCGATATGGATATACCTATGGATATGTGTATATACTATACACGTGTATATATGCCCACCTCCTAACCAATATTGTTATCATCATAATGATCGTAATATCATAAACAGATACATAGATAAACATTACTTATACATGCATTCAAAAGTAGACAAGACTTCTAATGTCAACATACAAGCCTACAGATGACTTACCTATAACTTCAAACCAACAGACTTAGCTTACTTAGTCAAAGGGACGTGTGTGCATGCTCAAATGGTTCTCGTTACTATTTACCCGACCAAGCTCCTCTCCCGAGTGATATTTCTCCTTTGGTTGGAGGAATGGTTCGCACACTTGCATTCAATGACATGCTAACAGGAGTCATATGTTCACAACATAACAGTATACATAAAACATCTTAAAAGTTAGAATAAACATTACTCTATAACTTTGCATGCATATCCATCAAGAATAACATCAATAGAACTAACATTTAAATGAGACAATCATTAAATGGTGACACATTGATATTGATAACAAGAAACAACATGTTTTATTCATCACATTGATTCAGTCATTACAATCAATTGCCCTATGCAATAGTAGCTATACAATCGGGGTGTAACATTGCTTGTGAGTGTGGGTCACCCAGCCTAAGATACTCTTCAAGAACTCATGCCTTTTCTCCCCGTTCTGAGTGTCTCAGTAGCAAACATTACCAACTGTTTGCACTATGTCGACCAGCTAGAGTGTTATTACCAGTCGACCCAAGATGGAGCCCTTCTACCAAAGACCACGACTTGGAAATAACCCACAATTTTTTTACCATTAGATGTGCAGCCAAATGTCTCAATCAAGATGGATATGTAGCTTCAACTCAGAAAGGATAGCACCCAAGCAAGTAGATAGGTATTTTCTCAACTAAAACCCTTGCTATAAACTCCAACCTTGAATATATGTTCGTTCTCCACCAAGTTGTCTCTGAAAGAGACTCACAAAATTGCTTTATCGCTCCAATAGAAGACCTGCATGATCTCCTCCACGAATCAACTAGGGTGGATTCGTTTCACCACTGAAATCGAATGCCCTAGGGTTTCCCTGTCCCCAAGACCAAGCTGCAAGAGCTCTCCAATATGAAAATGAGAAATGAATCAAGCATGAATGAAAATGAGCCTCCAAATCTCCTTTTATATTTCTCACTTTAATTTCCCGCTCAAATATGATAAAGTGAGTTTATAAAGTTACCTTCTATTATTTCACTTAAAGTCACTTTATAACATAATTAATCACTTAACATTAGCTTTTTAATTTTTACTTTTCCCGCCAGGTAATATTAAATAATTAAATAAATGAATTCTCTTATCCCGCCTTTAGCTTACGGGAATTAAATAGGCTAAATGAGCACCCCAGGTGATCATAGAGAAGGGGACATTACAATCCTCCTTTCCCAAGATTGCTTGCCCTCAAGAAATTGCAAATTGGGATGTTGCAGTATCTATTCTCCTTCCCAAGTTGCGTCCTCTACTAGCAAGTCTCGCCACCTAATTGTTGGGAAAATGTGTCTCAACCTTGCAATTAGATATGATTTATTGTTGATAGGATGCATATATATTTATATATATATATGTTTCCTAGTTACACCGGTAGGTGTATACAATGGTAGCACGGAGCAAAATGTGAGCATGTTAACTTTTTCAGGAAACTTCTAGAATGGCCGACATACATTAAATAAAGGATATTATTGTAAATATGGACCGTTCGTTATTAGGTTTTAGATCTAATGGCAGATATTTTGTTGGCCTGTCTTTCCCTAGAATGTAACTCTATTTTATGAGGATTTTGTATTACGATTGTGGTAGAGATTGTGATGATTTTTGAGAGTCTGATAGCGATCGTGTTGTCTCTTGATCTCTGAGTGGTGATACTCCTGTGAGAAGCTTGCTCTACACGTATATTGTAATCTTTGTGATTTACTGAATAATATATTGAGCGGCTTTTGGAGTGTGGGGTTTTCCTCCCGAAAGGGTTTTCCCCACGTAAATCATTGTATCGTGGTATGCATGATATTTATGTTTATTTCTGCTTAAGTTTTTTTAACTATTAAAGATCTGTAAAAGTTTTGCATTGTTCTCCTCTCAAGATTAGTGTAGGAAGTTGTTCTACTACCTTAGCTTCCTTACAAGTGGTATCAGAGCTTGATCACCTTTGGTTTCAGTTGTGAGTTGTTGGGTTTTTTGAACTAATCCAGATTTGAGTGGGAGCTTGTGCAGAAGACACTTTGTGATCTTGTTGCAGGAATTTTCAGATGGCAAGTTCATTAGGGAGAATAGAGGTGGAGAAATTTTCTAGAAATAATTTTGAGATGTAGAAGTTACAGATGGAGGATTTGTTGATAGATCGAGATCTATGGGATGCTGTTGATGAGAATGTTTCAAGGCCCGCAGATTCTACTTAGGCTGCTCAATATGATGTTATGGACCATAAAGCCAAGGGTCTAATCAGATTGTGCTTGGAAGACTCTGTTTTAATTAATGTCCATGACGAGACCTCTGCACAGAAACTATGGAAGAAGCTTGGTGAGATGTATCAAGCCAAATATTTAGTGAACAAGATTTTCTTGAGGAAGTTGTATTCCTTGAGAATGGAAGAGGGTGGACGAATTACAAACCACCTAGAAGCATTCAATATGCTAGTGGCTTAGTTGACATTAGTTGGTGTTAAAATGGATGAGGAAGAGAAATATCAGATCCTGCTTTGTTCTTTGCTCGATTCATGGGATTCTCTCGTTATGGCTATTGGAAGTACTTTTGTTATTTTGAAGATTGAGGATGTGGTGGGTTCTTTGCTTTTTGAAGAGATGAGGAGGAAGGTATCCATCACTGCCAAGGAGGCCCTGAATGTTCGTGGAAGACCTAAGGAAAAAGGCAAGAAGAATGAGAAGCATGACAAATCCAAGTCTAGGGGAGATCTAAATCTCTTCGAAAATTCAAAGTTATTTGTTGGAACTACGGTAAGCTTGGACATGTTCATAAGTGTGATGTCCCCTTCTAGCTAGATACTTTAGTCTAGCTGTGGTTTAGCCTATTATTGGACCCTCGTAGGCTATTATAGATGGATTGGGGGGTCAGTTTGGACACAGGAGGTTTGGGTTGTTCAGTGTTTTTGGCTTTCTCAGAGTTCAGTGATTGGTTTGAGCTTAGAGAGTTTGATTTAGGCTTCATTTGAGTGATTCTTGCTATTTTTAGCATGTCTTTTCAGGCACTTGGGAAATAATTTCTTGGACTCCAGTTTCAGACGGTTTGGCCAGATTCTCAATATTGAGAGAGTTATGATTATTTCAGTGAATTCCAGCATGTTTAATGATTAATGATTAAATATAAAGTTAAATTGACTTTATATTTAAATCACTTAAGTGATGGGTTTATAACACATCGAATGGGGCCAATTGAGTATTTTATTTTGGAGGAGAATTATTAAAAGCTTTCCCTAAGTTTAATTCAATTAAATGTTAATGATTTTATTTGATGTTATTTCATTAAAAAAATCGCAGCCTTGAAGAGGAATTTCGATTAGGGTTTTTGGAGGCATATATTTGCTTGAGAAATGAAGAATGAGGTATCCATTGTTATTGCTATCATTTTGAAAACAGATTTTTATGCTCTGAGAAGGGTTTCAGCCATTGCCATTGAAGAACGTAGTTTCTTCTGTGAGTCTCCATTTGAACTGGTGAAATATCCAGCGAATTTGGTATCCAGAGAGTTTCATACAGAGACTCTAATTTGTGCTTCAGCAGTTGTGAGGAAGATTCAGAAATTTATAGGGGTTTCATTGTAGATTATTTTCAGATTGCAAGGGATTATTTTCAAAGGTTTATTTTCTGCTATAGCACCCGTGAATAGTGCGTGAACAGTACTCGTGAACAGTGCATGAACAGTACCTGTGAACAGTGCGTGAACGGTGCGCTACAATACCCGTGAACAGTGCGCTATAGTACTCGGATCTGCAGTTTGGGCATTTATATCAGGTTTCCTATTAGTTACAGTTGTTTTTGTATAAGCATTCAAATAAAGTTATAGTTTTCCATTGTAAGAATGAGTATTTGTTTGCATTCAATATAGTTGCCTATCATTGCAATATCTCTTCCTTATAATCAGTGTATTAGAAGTAGTTTGCTTTTTATGTCAAAACCCTCAAAGCACAAAAAATCAGAAAAAAATAATAAAACAAAAAAAACAAATTACAAACAATCAAGCACAGTTGCAGCTGATAGTGAGTTCAGTGATTGAACCAGTTGGGGTTCTTACAGTAAGGAATGCAAAGAAGAAAAATAAGAAAGCTAATTTTGATTCTGAGTCTGAGAAGGAAGATGGCAACGCATTCATTGCAACTTTGGCAACTCGTGCAGGTAATGATGCATGGTTAATTGACTCAAGTGCATCTTTCCATATGACCTTTAATAGAGATTGGTTTTGTGAATATGAAGAATTTGATGGAGGTAAGGTGTACTTGACTGATGATTCTCATTTAGACATTCTTGGCCATGGTAAAGTTAAAATCAATTTCCTGATGGTAGAATAAAAAGGATTAATGGTGTGTTGCATATCCCTAGATTAGCATGAAATTTGTTATCTGTGAGCAAACTATTAGATGCAGGTGTGCAGGCAGTATTTTTTAATGCAAGATGCAAGATGGTCAGAGGTGCTATGGTGATTGCTAAAGGTGTCAGATATGGCACATTGTATAAGCTTGATGCATGCACTGTTGAGTGCAATAGTACCTTTGTGAAAAACAAGTCTATGGAAGAAGTGATGGCTTTACCTTCAACAGATGGTCATGGCTTTTGGGTACCCAAGGGTGTTCTTTCTTCTAAGTCAAAGTTACATGCAGAGAAAACTATGTTATGGCACCAAAGACTTGGCACATTGGAGAAAAGGATCTAAGGACCTTGAAAAATAAAAACCTTGTTGAAGGTCTATCTAATTTTTATCTTGAATTTGATTTTTGTGAGCATTGCATTTATGGAAAACAAAACCGCATTCAGTTTTACTCAAGTTCTCATAAATCTTGTGGTGTATTGGATCTTATTCATTCTAATGTGTTGGTCCTATAGATGTTCCTTCGATTGGTAAATTCACATATTATGTTTCATTTATTGATGATTATAGTAGGACATGGTTATATCTCCTAAAGAGCAAATTTGAAGTTTTCAGTCGATTTAAAGAATTTAAAGCAATGTCTGAGTTGCAGACTGGAAAGAAAATAAAATGTTTGAGGACTGATAATGGCGGTAAATTTTGCTCTAATGATTTTGATAAATTTTGTAAAGATTGTGGTATTCATAGATAGAAGACAACTCTGTATTCTCCACAACAGAATGGAGTTTAGAAAGAATGAATAGGACACTGATGGAGAAGGCTAGGAGTATGTTGAGTGGTGCTGGTTTAGAACAAAGGTTTTGGGCTGAAGCTATTGCCACTGCCTGTTACTTGATTATCAGGCCTCCTACATCAGCTCTTGTTGGTAAGACGCCTATAGAGGCATGGTCGGGTCACAAGCCTTCGTTAAGACATTTTAGAGTTTTTGGTTGCGAGGCATATGCACATGTGCCAAAGGAGAAGCGAACAAAGTTGGAGAACAAGACTGTGAAATGTATCTTCATCGGATATAGTTATGGTGTGAAAGGATACAAGCTTTGGGATCCTGTTGCGGAGAAGGTAATACATAGTAGAAGTGTTATTTTTAAATAAACTAAGCCTTCTTCTATTACATTGTAGCCTGAACAAAGTGAACAAGAAGATGTGATTCAATTTCTTTCAACACCTAAGAAAGTTGAATTGAGGCCCAAGGATAGACATGAATTTGAGAGCTCATCTAGCTCTAGATCTTCAAAAGAGGAGGAAGAACCTCCAACTCAATTTGTTTGTAGGTCTACAAGACATAGACAACCACCTGAAAGGTATTCAGCTGATGATTGGAGATGCATTTTTGCTTTGAATACTAACATGGATGAACCTAGATCTGTAGAAGAGGCACTAGGTATGAATGATGCAAAATCTTGGAAGATTGCTATGGATGAAGAAATGGTATCTTTGAAAAAGAATGATACATGGGATCTTGTACCATTGCCTGAAAGACGAAAACTTGTTAGTTGTAAATGGGTGTTCAAGAAAAAGATTGGTTTAGATGGAAGTATTGAGAAATACAAAGCAAAGTTGGTTGCGAAGGGTTACTCTCAAGTTGAGGGTTTTGATTATGGTGAGATATTTTCTCCTGTTGTAAAAATGACATCCATTAGATTTTTGCTTTCAATTCCTACTGCTTATGATTTAGAGGTTGAGCAAATGGATGTGAAAACTGCTTTTTATGGTGATTTGGAGGAGGATATTTATATGACACAGCCAAAGCACTGCGTGGTGAAAGGTAAAAGTAAATTGGTTTGCAAATTGAAGAAATCTTTGTATGGTTTAAAACAGAGTCCTAGGATGTGGTACCAAAAATTTAACACATATTTGTTGAGTTTGGGATTTGAGCGTTCTAAATTAGATCATTGTGTTTATTATAAAACTGATGGTGATCATTTCCTATTTATTGCTTTATATGTTGATGATATGTTATTTATTGGTAGAGGGAAAGGTGTGATTTTAGAACTAAAATCTCAACTTGCTGCTAAATTTGAAATGAAAGATCTTAGTGCAGCTAAACACATTCTTGGGATGGAAATTAAAAGAGATAGAGTGAACAAAAAGCTATGGCTTGGCCAAAGTAAGTATGTGAATTCAATTTTACAGAGGTTTGATATGCAGGATTGTAGACCATTGTGTGTTCCTGTTTCAGTTGGAACAAAGTTATCTATTTCAGATTGTTCAACATCCCCATCGGAGATGGAAGACATGAGCAGAGTGCCTTACCAAAGTGCAGTTGGAAGTTTATTGTATGCTATAGTTGTACTAGACTGGACATTGCCCAAGCAGTGGGAGTTCTTTCCAGATATATGTATAATCCCGGTAGAGTTCATTGGGATGCAGTTAAAAGAGTCTTCAGATATTTACATGGTACCTCAGATTACTCCTTATGTTATCATAGTAATATGACTGAAGACGAGATTTCCCTTGATATTCATGGTTATGTGGATTCATACTGGGCAAGTGATGTTGATAGCAGAAAATCCACCAATGCTTATGCATTTACTTTATTTGGTGGTGCAATTAGTTGGATGAGTAAGCGGCAGGCTGTGGTTGCTTTGTCCACTACTGAAGCAGAGTATATGGCAGCTACTCATGCTTGTAAAGAATCCATTTGGCTTGAGAGATTGTGTTTAGATATTGTTATAAAAAAAGGTGCAATAACAATTTATTGTGACAGTCAGAGTGCAATATGTCTAGCCAAGAACCCGACATTTCATGTCAGGACCAAGCACATTGATGTACAATATCATTTTGTTAGAGATATGGTTAAAGATGGTAGGGTGAAGCTGGTTAAGGCAGAGACTTTGATGAATGTTGTTGATTCTTTAACTAAGCTAGTGAGCACAGAGAAATTTAGATGGTGTTCAAGGACTATGGGCCTTTCGGCCCCTAGCAATTAAAGAGACGATGTTTACACCCTCACATTGCTCTTGCAAGGTGTTTGACAAATGGGAGATTTGTTGGGAAAATGTGTCTCAACCTTGCAATTATATACGGTTTATTGTCGATAGGATGTATATATATTTATATATATGTTTCCTAGTTACACCGATAGGTGTATACAATGGCAGCACGGAGTGAAATGTGAGCATGTTAACTTTTTCAAGAAACTTCTAGAATGACTGACATACATTAAATAAAGGATATTATTGTAAATCTAGACCGTTCGTTATTAGGTTTTAGATCTAATGGCAAATATTTTGTTGGCTTGTCTCTCCCTAGAATGTAACTCTATTTTATGAGGGCATTGTATTACAACTGCGGTAGAGATTGTGATGGTTTTTGAGAGTCTGATAGCAGTCGTGTTGTCTTTTGATTTTTGAGTGGTGATACTCTTGTGAGAAGCTTGCTCTACAAGTATATTGTGATCTTTGTGATTTACTGAATAATATATTGGGCGGCTTTTGGAGTGTGGGATTTTTCTCTCGAAAGGGTTTTCCCCACATAAATCATTGTGTTTTGGTATGCACGATATTTATGTTTATTTCTATTTAAGTTTATGTAATTGTTAAAGATCTGTAAAATTTTTGCATTATTCTCCTCTCAAGATTAGTGTAGGAAGTTGTTTCGCTACCTTCGCTTCCTTACACTGATCAGATACTCCTTAATCACCTTGTTCTTCAATCGCCTCTCCCGGGTATCTGCTATCTCCTCTAGAACTAGAACCAAGTGTCCCTCCTCATCTAACAGAGGCAACTTTGGTGACGAAGTAACCTGCTGCCCCAGTGCCTTATTGAGGCATGAAACATGAAACATATTGTGAATTTTTCTATTCTTTGGAAAATCCAACTCATAGGCTACTTCCCCCACATGCCTAGTGATCCTGTAAGGGCCATGAAACCGTGGCTTGAGCTTTTTTGCACTGCTTCTCTTCAGCAAAGACTACCTGTAGGGCTGCAATCATAGGAAAACTAGATCTCCCACCTCAAAACTATGCTCAACCCTGTGTCTGTCTGCGTAGGTCTTCTATTGATTCTATGCCACCTATAAATTTTCCTTAAGAGCCTTAAGAATGTATTGGCTATCTTGTATCTAGTCCTTGGCTTTAGGAGCCCTAATATCTCCAAAATCCAAATCCAGAAATGATGGTGCATCATATCCATACAATGCACGGAAGAGTGTCATACCGATCAACATGTGGTAAGTGGTGTTATAGAAATGCTCCCCCAAGTGTAACCACTTAATCCACGCCTTCTGTTGTCCAGAAACATAATTACGTAGATATCCCTCAACCCACTTATTCACAATCTCAATTTGGCCATATGTCTGATGGTGGTAACTCGTGCTCGAAGTCAACTCTGTACCTACTAATCTAAATAGCTCCTACCAAAAAGCATTCAGGAACCTACTGTCCCTGCCACTACCTTGGCAATGTTGATGTGTAGCCGCGGGCCTCATACTTCCAGTGGCGATTTTAATAAAGCAATAAATTAAATATAGCCTACGGCTATTTATTTATTGGAGACATTTTTTTGAAGAGGCGCTTCACTTAAACATTAAATAATATTTTATTAATGTGGTCGACTTCATCTTGATATTCGCCACCTTTCATGTGAGACACAACCATTCATTGGTGGCCGACCTTTCATCCTTGAAAGGACGCGTTGATTAGCTATTACCTCATCGAATTGTATATATAGGCGCTCACTCTCCATCATTTCATATTCATTCATCTTTGTTCAAGTTCGCATCTTAGCAAGAAGTCGACTCTTACATTTAGCAAATCGATTCATTGAAGAAGTTTGATATTATTGTTTGAGATTGCATCAAGTGTGGTGCTGTTTGATTCGGCCTGGTATTTGGCCTCATTGTAAAAGCGAATTGCCTTCATTATTCAATATATAAGAGATATATTGATGTTGGGTTTTTCTCCCTCAAGTTGGAGGGTTTTCCCAGGGTATATGTTGTGTCAAATTGTTTAAAATTGTTCTATATCTGCTTATTTAATTTCTGATCCTAAAACTAACAGGCAACCCATGAAGTCTGAAAACCTCTCTGAAAAACAACACTACCACCTAAGGTGCCTTGTACTTAGAAGAAATAGCAAAGAAGTGAGCATATTTAGTTAGCCGATCTACTACCACATAAATGCAGTCTCTACCATGAACCTTGGGTAAACTGGTGATGAAGTCCATCTAAATGCTCTACCACTTCTACTCAAGAATGGGTAATGGCTACAACAAGCTGGTCGGATGTGAATGCTCTAACTTGTTATGCTGACAAGTCGCACACTCCCTCACATACCACTATACATCATCCTTGAGGCCCTTCCAAGAGAACATCTCCCTAACCTGCCAGTATGTCTTGAAAGTAACCTTGATGACCTACCAAGGGAATGTTGTAATGTCCCCTTTTGGGAGTATACTAATTTTAACCCAAATTACCAATTTCTCAAGCAACAATGGATTTAGAGAGTACCTTGGCTTGATTTAACCCCTTTATTTCCAATCGATTTGTTCTTCACACTTAGAAGATATCGTTATTGTTGATCAAGCAGATAAGAATCTACTATCCATGCCTATTAAAATATCATAATTACATATAAAGCTTAATAATTGCTGCAAGCATCATTATTGTATATTCGCATATAATTCACACATCTACACACACACACACACACGTGTGTGTATATTTAATTTTATTAATATATAACTAACTTTAGCACAAACCAGAATTGCATTTCTTTGCTCATATCCTTATATTCTGAAAAATATCCATTCCCTTATTCTGATTTCTTTCCTTCATTATCTCTGTCGTTACCTCTTTTATAGGGATTGTTGTATTTACACATTCTTCTTTTGATGTGAGTAAGACAAAGTATCTCCCCTTTTTAAATAAGACAAATTCTGTCTTATTTGTGTTGGCGTTTAAATTCGCACCTTTGGAATGCGTATTTGAAACAAACAGCTATGCACAGATAAACTGCTCTTCAAATTAGGAGGCGAAGCTCCCTCTTGTTGATGGTGTTGAAAGAAAGTAAACTAAGAACTAAGTTGCCTATCTTTTTGATCAGCGTCGAGCACAAGGTTTATTAAACACACATTGCAGATGAGATTTTCTGATTTAAGAACTTCAACTACGACTAACTTAAACTAAAGACGTTTCTAACTTCTCAAGTAATACGCAGAGCAAGAGAAACTAGAAATGAACAAGATTGATTCTCTGACAAAATACTTCAATAATCTCTTTCTCAACAAACATCTACACACTTCAATGTAAGCTGAAATCAAGATCCTAAAAGTAGAACACAAATAACGGAAATCTGAGGTGTTATATCAAGGCAAAGGAGGCTCATGATTTTATTACTCAAACTTCTGGAACAAAACTTACTTCTAACATGCCTGGAACAAGAAATTGCAGCTAAAGAGGCTTGCAATCTTGCTCTTACACAATACGAACAGCAATTACAATAACTTCTTGTTGGCTAAAAGAGACTCAACAATTGGCTATCATAAAACAATTGAACAACACTTGAGTAACAAATAGGAGGCACAATAGGTTGACGTTTTGTTATCACTAGCATGGTTCAAACACAAAGTGAACTGACACTGAATAACAACTTGCTGGCTAAAAGAGACTCAACAATTTGCTATCACAATAACCGTTAAAGAAAACTAATGAGCAAAGACTCTTATTTATAGGCAAGCAGAGGAGTAGGGAACCCTAAAATCTCCTTGCTTTCACAATCTAGGGCTTGCTTAGCAAGCAAGCTTTATTTCTAAATCTAGAAAGAAGATAACATCTAACACCTAAGAAAGCAGAAAAAGCAGGACACGCCAACTATTACATTTATCTTCTTTCTCTTCTCAAAGAATGGATAAGAATTATTCCAAGAATAGAAAGAAAGCGGGAAGAAAGCTTCTAGAAGAAAGCTGCTTTAAAGCTCGATCACATCGCTAGAAAATTAGAAACTATGTGTCCCGGTTTGGTGCATCTATGCCCTCAATAGCAAAACACCGCTTTTCTAGAATATCTTCAGCATCTGCAACAGATCTCAGGAAATCTTCGACCTCATTGGCCGCTGTTCAAACTTTGCTGACATCATCAAAGTGTGACTTGACAAAGTCTTATGTTTTTCTTTCATTCACTTCAGTACAATCTTCTTGTTGTATTTTTCCTTATGCATACCCCATATCCTTTGACATTCACCCTTTGAGATAGTGACACTTTCAGGCCAAGGGGGAATAGAAAAACACTTCTCGATCATATCAGGCTTCAAACTGCAAATCAATCTGCCATCAACTGATTGAATCTCCCTTGTAGCCAGGTTGTAATACTTGATGCAAGCAATTACGAACTCAAGACTCTGAACTGATATAGGAATAGACGCTGTTGCGAGGAGTCCAGCGTGTCCCAGGTTTCTGATTGAAGTGTTGCCTGCGCTCTCCAAAGCATGTAGATCAAACACCGGCTTAATGTGATGCAAATCTGTCTCAGCTGTTTTGATGTAATCATGATAAAGAGCTGATCCAGTCTTGAAAACATTGGGAGTGTACTCCATTTCGGAAAACTTGAAGAATGACTGTAAACTTGCCTAGGTTCAAACAAATTTTGAGCAACTTACTATTTTTAGAAGGCTGATTTTCTTGCTCCAACGGACAAATTTTTTGAAGTTTTTTCTGAGATATGGATTTTGCTCAGAACTTCGTTGCAAGACAACCCAGATCGTCCATTTTCGAAAATTTTGATTTTATACTGAAAAAGCAGCAAACCCTAATTTCTTCAATTTTTCACAAAAAAAATTGGCACCTGGGTTTTGTTTAGAATATGATTAGAAATGGACCCAGTTGATTAAATTTGCAAAATACTGATGGCTGATCGAAAAAGCAGCCAACCCTAGGATTTGAAACTTTTTTGAAAAAAAGTTGTGATATGGGTTTTCTTCAGAAGACTGATTTGAGAGGACCCAGATGGTTGGAAATTGAATGCACTAACAATTTCACTAACATGCAAATAAAAAGCAGCTGCTGCAACTTGATGAAGTTCTTGAAAATTTTCTTCAAAAGAATGAGGTGATAAGACCCAGATGGCTGAAAATTTGAAAACCTTGACCTTCTCCAAAAATTTGATCTTCTGGATGAAAAATCATGAAAAAGCAAGGGTTTATGTTGTTGATCTAAAAAATTTGATGAATAACCAACAAACTGAGCTCTTGAATCTTGAAAAATTTCTTCAATCTTGCTGCTCCAATTTTCTCCTCTGAATGCTACCTGCAAAAATAATGAAAATTACATTGAAGAGAGGTGTTAAATAGACTTAGGGTTTGAATTAGGTTTGCTTTCTTTTGCTTTTATTTTCAAAAACCTAAACATCTCAGATCATTGAACTTGGACGCCTTCTTCCTCTTTGCAATTTTGAAGCTTTGAAAATCTTGAAAATTTCTCTAAGGCATGAGAAGTTGGGCTCCCTTCTTGGCTAGGGGCGCCCACTTCAAGCAGTGTCAGTCATTTTTTGATATTTTCAACTTTTCTCCATTTTGACCTCCTAGTTCGCCTTCAATTTCCGGCTTGCAGACTAATCTGATGGGCGAGTTGAATGATTCATTGCGGAGCCAGACCCATTCTAAGAAGATTGTTCTGGAGACGCCTCTGACTAAAAACTTCATTTCGGCCTTCGAATTCATGGGAGCCTTTCTCCTCCAGGGGCACCCATTTTGTCTAGAGTTTGCTATTTTTATGATCTTTAATTTCTTCATTAACTCCTCTTCTACAGATGATCTCGTCAGATCTGGTGATCCGGGCATCAGATTGATTGCCGGTTATGCTCATTGCTAAGCTGAGGAAATACTAGGAGGGGTCTCTTGGGAGAAGCTTCGCCAAACAGTTGAATTTAGACCTCCAAAAGCTTGGGCGCCCCTGGCAAGCTGGGGTGCCCAAGCTCACCAGAGTTACAATATTTTTCATTTTTCCTGTTTGCTTCTGAATTTTGATTCTTAGCTATTGTCAGACCCTCTATTTAGCTTCTCGTATCTAGCGACTGCAACCTCTGATCGACGCGCTGAGTATCTCGTTGGAAAGCCGAATCAACTGTGAAGAAATCACGTTAGAGCCTCATCTATGAATTCATCTGTTTTACCCCTTGAAATCTTGGGTGCCTCTTCTCTTCTGGGGCGCCCAAATCTTCCAAACTTAGCCATTTTTATCTGACTTTCATCATCACGTTTGAAACTTTCATTTTGTATGTTCCTCTTTGATCTGAATCTGCCGAAGATTGGACAGTCGGATGATCTGACAGAAACAGGCGCTGCGAAGCTAGCTGAATACTGAAGAGATCGAGCATATTCTCACACCCTAACTGCTGAGTTAGGTGCTTCAAAAAGTTGGGCACCCTTCTTCACTAGGGGCGCCCAAAATTCTCACACTTAGTCAATTTTTAGTAATTTTCATGTTCTTCATTTTGACTACAGTTTGGAACCTCCCTGTTTAGCCTCGAATTCCGGATGACTGGATAATTTGATGACTGCACCGTTGGATTCGTTGTGGAGCTGGCAGAGAACTGAGCAACTTTGATTGGAAGCATAAACCCTAATTTCAACTTTTAGTGCCCTAAAAAGATGGGCGCCTATTCTCACCTGGGGCGCCCACTCCAACCAGTGTTAGAAAATTTTCACAGTCTTCATCCTCTTTCTTCGTTCTTCGTGCTTGTTTACCATCTCGCCTTTTGTTCAATGCTTTGAATGTTGAATCTGACGCCTGGCAGCCGAATGACCTCCATTGATGACCTCGGAGCTCCTGATATGCTTCTGAAAAAGCAGAATAGACCCACTAGGGCAAAACTGATCATTTTGAGATTCTGACTGCACCAGCCTGATATGGACGTATTTTGAGCCAATCAAAATCAGTTTGAACCCTAACGGGCCAACTTTCTATTTTTAGAAAGTTTTGCCATTATCCGTTTCAAAAGAAACCCAGAAAAACCCTGAAAAGGTTACTATTTTTAGAAAATTTCTAAAAATAACAATTTTCCTAAAAAGTAGGGATGAAAAACTAAGATCTGGGTTTTGTAGATTAAGCTGCTCTGAGCATACCCAGATCGTCAGATTTTGGAAATTTTACATTTTAACCCCTCATGCAAGACATGCACACCCAAATTTTGACCTTTTTTGACTGATTTAAGAAAACTTTTACTCATTTCTTCAAAATGTCTAAGTGTAACAAAAATTTTAATTTTGGGGTACAACATTGTATCTGTTTGGGGACCATGGCGGATACTTACGGCATAGGAGAACCATAGAATCTCTGGAGTTTTGAGCTTAGACTAGTGCCTTGTCCATTGGGTATCGGAGTCAGCATCATTCTTAATCACCTATTTGAAAGACTTTCCTAAGTCACCTAAAAAAAACCAGACTTCCTAGCAATCACCTAATAGTTGGACTTCCCTAAAAATCACCTAAAACAAGACTCCAAATCACCTATTACACAATAGGACTGTTACGTAAAGGGGAAACACAACATAACGAAAACATCACGGAAAAGGGGAAACACATCACGAAAAACAAAATATTTACAAAGATTGTTTTGTGAAAACTTTCTCCACCCCCGAAGGGACGAAGTGCTTCAGGTATTGCCCGCTATGTGGTAGAGGGAGGAGACTTCCATCCAAGCGCGAGAGAATATAGGTGTTCTCTCCTGTGGGCTCATGAATCTTGAAAGGTCCTAGCCACAAGGAATCAAATTTTCCGTGCATTCCCTTGGGCTCATGTCTCTTATCCCATAAAAGGACTTGATCTCCAACCTCAAAATCTCGTTGGCGAGCTTTCTTGTCAAAAATTTTCTTCACTCGCTCTTGGTGTTGAGTGATTCTATCTACCACCTCCACCCTTTCTTCTTGAAGCTTTGTCAGGTACAAAATGTGCTTTTGGATAGGGTCTGTGAATTCTCCATCTTCCACTGCGGTTGCCAACTGCGAGGCAGACAACTCCAGTGTGATAGGTATCATTGCTTCCGTACCATATAGGAGGATAAAGGGTGAGGTACCAATGGCTCTCTTCGGAGTAATTCTGTCAGCCCAGAGAGCATTGTAGAGTTTCTTGTGCCAAGTTCGTTGACTGGAATCAACCAACTTTCGGATAATTGTGACAATGTTCTTGTTCGATGATTCAACTTGTCCATTACCCTGGGGGTAATAATCTAATGAATGAGATAAACTAATGCTGTGATCAAAACAGAACTCCATTAGCTCCTCATATGAGAAACATGTTGCATTATCTGTCACAATTTTGCGAGGCACTCCGAAGCGTGTAACAATGTTTTCCTTCAAGAACTCACATACGACTTCGGACGTAGCTCGCTTGGTGGGAATGGCCTCAACCCATTTAGTGAAATAATCAGTGGTTGTAAGGACATAAATATGACCCCTGCTGGAACGTGGGTTGATAGGACCAATAAAATCTAAACCCCATTGCTGAAATGGAGCATCTATAACAAATGGCCTGAGAGGAGTGGCTGCCAACTTCTCCTTGCCAACAAATTGCTAACACAACTGACATTTATGCACCCACTCGTATGCATCACGGAACATGGTCGGCCAAAAGAACTGTGCTTGCAATATTTTGAAAGTTGTCACCTTCGAAGAAAAGTGACCGCCGCATGCTTAATTATGGAAAGCTTCTAGCAAGCGCCGTTGTTGATCTTTGGTGACACACAACAAAAATGTTCCATCAAGCCCCAGCTTGTACAGAACGTTGTTGATGATTACATAATTCTGCGCTTTCAGCTTAAGCGTTCTCTTTTGTTGCTTGTTCAGGTGATTTGGGCAATCACCATATGTCAGGTAATACCATATCTCAGTAAACCATTCTCCCGAAGATTCAATCAGTAAGACCATTGGAAGATCCTCCTTAACTTCAGGTTCAACCTCAGGTATACCTTTGGCTTGAAGCTTCTTATCACCATCCTCTGCTATCAACTGACAAAGACCTCTCCCGCGGACGAGTTTGGTCGGCTTGATCTCCAAGTCATATTCTTGCACCTTCGCGACCCAGTTTCCTCTCTTCGAGCCCATCTCTTGTTGAGTTAGCACGCTTTTCATTGCCGGATCTGTGACATATACAATGGTGTGAGTATTCAAGATATAAAATCTGAAATTCTTTACAGCTCGAACCACTGCATAGGAATTCTTTTCTATGTGAGAGTATCTTGATTCGCTGTCCTTGAAACTATAGCTCATGAAAGCTATTGGAGATTCCGTTTCTTCATTTAACTTTTGTGTCAGAATGGCAGACAAAGTATGCTCTGATGCGTAACAATAAAGGATAAATTCCTTTTCAAAATCAGGACGGACTAGCACTGGACCTTGACTGATGGCTTCTTTTATTGCTGCAAACGCCTTCTTGCCTTCTTCCGTCCACTTGAAAACTGTCTTCTTCTTCATCATAGCAGATATATCGCGTGCTTTTAATGCGGCAAAGATCGTTTCGATCGCCCGATTGCACGAAAGAAGAGTGTGCCTATTCGCTTTGTTGGGAAGGGCAACCAGGCTGGATTGAATTCAGTTCCTCGCCGGGCAGATACGAGCCAGCAAACTTTGCCTTTCATCGCGCAAAGACGAACTTGGTTGCGCGATATTGTTTCATGCGGCTCTTGATTTTGGGCGGCGGTGCGAGAACAATACGGAATACGACCATTCAGCCGCGCGGCCTTTGGTCTCCGGTACCGATCCGCTGGCTCTTTGAAAAGTAGCACCGGCGTTGATGAGGCCGAAGGGCATTCTTTCATATGCAAATGTACCCCATGGGCTTGTGAATGCCGTCTTGAATTGATCTTGTTCAGCTACTGCAATTTGATTATAACCAGAAAAACCATCCAATAAGGACAGCATCTCTGAACCGGTAACCGTCTGCAAGGTATGCTCCATGATCAACAAAGGATAATTATCCTTGAGCGATGATTGATTTAAGTTTCTGAAATCCACGCAAATTCTGATTTCTCCATTCTTGTGCACAGGAACTATATTCGACACCCAGGTGGAGTGATGAATCGGAAAGATGATCTTTGCATTCACCATCTTCTGGATCTCCGCGTAGATGGTATCTTGAATCCGCGGATTATAGTGTCTTTGCTTTTGCCCGAAGGGCTTCGCTTCAGGTTGAAGAGGAATTGTGTGAGACAATTCTCTTGGTGTAAAAAATTTTAAATCTTCATATGACCAGGCGAAGACATCTCGGTATTGCTTGAACAAAGAGATGTACCTCTCACTTTCCTCTGCGGTACAACATGTACCCAGATTAACAAGTCTAGGCTTGTCAATTGTACCAATATTGATTTGTTGATATTCGGCAGAGGTTCTTTCGCTTGAATTCCTTTGATCTTGTATGTATCTGTCGTGCCTGTCTAAAATATTCTCCAAGGAAACCAAGCCCTTGGGAATTTTATTTCCTTTCAACTGGATAATGCTTGTATCTGGCTCTTCTGGACTTTCTTTGTCTTCAGCAAGCTTTGGCGCATCTGGAACTTTTGTTACTGCTTCTCTATGTGTAAATGAGCTGCCCTCTAAGAACAATTCTTTGAAATTATCTCCCATAACAAGAAACTCCTTGATGTGGTCATCGTCGTTAAAGACTTGCCAATTATCATAGTTGTTAGGTACAGCTGGCCTATAGATTAACTCAATGGCAAATGCATTCTAGCGGAAGTCAGAATGTGGCATGAAAAGTGAAGTTGATACCACGAGGGCATCCGCTCTACTATTTTCTAGACGTGGAATGTACTTGATATCAAATGCTTCAAACCAATCTATTGCATTCCACACGCTATTTCTATAGTATCGAAGACGATCTGCTTTCACTCTGAATTGATCTCTGACTTGCTTCACAACGAGCTCTACATCACCTTCAACCCTAAGATGTTTGATACCCATGTCCTTTGCATTTCTGAGACCTAGTAAAAGCGCCTCATATTCCGCTGTGTTATTTGTACATTCAAATTGCAAGTGATATGCAAAAGGATACAACTGTCCTTTAGGAGAACTTATCACAACTCCTGCTCCCGAACCAGCAGTGGAACAACTACCATCGAACTGCAAAGTCCACAGTTTAGGATCTTCTGCTGATTTGTCTGCGGTACACGTAATCTTAACTCGCCGGGGTATTTGGGCGGCGCCAGCGTGTTGCCAAGACACCGGCAGGCTTTGACGAGGGATGGCGGGCTTCGGACGCGAAGTAGAGATTTGATTCCGGTTCCGGCAGTTCCATTTTGTGGTGTTGGTAGAGACCAATCCATTTTAGATCCTCCATCAGGTCTTGCAAAATCTTCTAGTTAATAGCATCTCGTAGCTCACTGGAATGTCAGTTACCAGGATGGTCATCATGATTTTCTTTTCAGGACAGGCTGCCAACCTTACTTGAGCATCTTTCAACTATCCGACTAATGGTACCGACTTGGACTCCAGTGAATAACATTTGTCCCGTGTCTTGGTGCATGAAAGTCCTAGAGCGTTCATCACTTGTAAAGGCATGACGTTGTTTGAAGCTCCGGAATCGATGATACAATTGCTCAATTTGTAACCCCCTATATATAGAGAAATATAGAAGCCTGCGGAGGCATGGCTGGCTGGGAGCGGGGATGGTTGAAATGTGAACAGCGGCGGGGTCTTTGTACGGTGAGGTGGTCGCGCCTGGTGGTCGGAATGCTACAATTGAGAAATCTGCACTTTGTTCTTCATCAAAGAATCTACAATATCAAAATTTGCTGAGGACGAGTCTTCAGCAACTGCTTTCACATTCTCTTGAGAAGACTTAACATTTGAAGTAGAAGCTACTTCTTTTCCTTTTTCTTTGTCTTTTGGTACTTTCAGTCTCTCTTCTTCTTCTTCTCTCTGTGCCCTCAGATGTTGAGCTCTCGTGAACACAGGAGTCGTGTGATTCTCAGGATTTACTGCAAGAGAGTACTGACGAATATCTTCTTCTTGATCTTCAAAATCGGGTTCACTTTCAAAGTAGCCCGTTGTGGAGTCGCCATCGAAGTTGTCCGATTGAGGTAAGACAACATTCGAACTTGGAGTTGGTACAAAACTTGGTGCAGGTGCAACTTCGGCATATCCCATTATGTCGTTCATTCTGACATTTTCGGGGCAAGTGGCGCCAATATGTTCAGTGGAATCATGAAAAGAGCAAAACACAACATTTTGTGTATTGTCAACCGCTTGCCTTGGTGGAGGTGGCCCTCGCGGCCTATAATTGTTGTAAGGTTGAAAGTTATTTCTCCTCGGCTGGTACGGCTACTGAGGCTGATAAGGCTACTGTGGTGCTTGGTACGGTTGTGGCGCAGGCAAAGCAGGTGGTGGCGCAACTTGAGCAAGAGGCGTAGGTTGAAGTGGCAATTGCCTCTTGAGAATAGTCACTTCATTAGCAACCCTTTGAAGTAACGGATCAGCAGAACTCTGAACCAAAGGCCTAATAGCATCTCCTTTGATCTTTCCTGAAGTGATCATGTTGTCTTCAATTTCTATGGCACCTTGTTGTGCGTCTTCGAGTTTTGTCTCATTGGCCGATCTCAAGATAAAGGCTATCTCTGATGGAAGTCTGTTGACAAAACTGCTCAACAGGATCTCAGGCGATGGATTGAGTGTGTATGAGAGACGAGTGACCAGGCGGTTAAACCTTGCCATGAACTCCCTCATTGGTTCATTGTCCTCCTTCTTTGAATTTGAGAGCTGAGCGAACAACTAGTGTCTATCTTCAGCTGGCTTGAACCTTGCAAGAAACTTTTCAGTCATAGTATTCCAATTGGTTATGCAACCGGGCTCCAGGTGATTGAACCATTCGGCAGCAGCTCCTGCGAGTGTCTCAACAAAGAGACGTACAACAATATCTTCATGAGCTACATGCAAAACAGCGCAAGCCATTGAAAAGGCTGAAAGATGATCATCAGGATGTTGACTTCCATCACCTTGGAAGCGTGGAAAATGTTTTCTTGACCCCTTAGGCAATTCATGATTTGCTCCTAGGGCCAAAGGTCCGATATGATCACCCCAAGGCAATGGGGGACCTCTTCTCCGATTGCGATTGCGGTCGTTGTGGTCATTGTTATTATCACCCATTGCTTCATATTCTTCTTCCTCAAACACAGGTACGGTGTTGAACTCAGGAACTATGTTGAATTTTGGAACTGCGTTGGATGACTCTCCAACTTGTGTAGGATGTGTTTGTGGAAGGAAAGGATCAACTTCTTCTTGGAAGAGCGGATTTGTTCTTGTTCTCCTCCTTGTATAGACTATGTACGCCAGGATTGTCTAGTCCCACGCGGATAACATTCAAAATACCGACTTCTCCTCGCGTACAGAATATGGCGTTTCCGGCGGGGGTCACTTCTTCAAAGGTGAAACTCGCCGGTTGCTGGAAATTGATGTCTACTTCTCCCGCTAATTATCATTTGGTTGGATAATTGGACGTGTAAGATCAGGCTGTTCAACTGGAGCAGTAGGACGCCAGATAGTCATACCCATGTCATAAAGCCTAAGCTTTCTTTGTTGTTTAATGCCTCGTGCCCCACGGTGGGTGCCAGAAAACTGTTGGCATTTAAATTCGCACCTCTGGAATGCGTATTTGAAACGGACAGCTATGCACAGATAAATTACTCTTCAAATTAGGAGGGGAAGCTCCCTCTTGCTGATGGTGTTGAAAGAAAGTAAACTAAGAACTAAGTTGCCTATCTTTTTTATCAGCTTAGAGCACAAGGTTTATTAAACACAAACGCCGCAGCTGAGATTTTCTGATTTAAGAACCTCAACTACGACTAACTTAAACTAAAGACGTTTCTAACTTTTCAAGTAATACACAGAGCAAGAGAAACTAGAAATGAACAAGATTGATTCTCTGACAAAATACTTCAATAATCTCTTTCTCAACAAACATCCACACACTTCAATGTAAGCTGAAATCAAGATCCTAAAAGTAGAACACAAATAACGGAAATCTGAGGTGTTATATCAAGGCAAAGGAGGCTCATGATTTTATTACTCAAACTTCTAGAACAAAACTTACTTCTAACATGCCTGGAACAAGAAATTGCAGCTAAAGAGGCTTGCAATCTTGCTCTTACACAATACGAACAGCAATTACAATAACTTCTTGTTGGCTAAAAGAGACTCAACAATTGGCTATCATAAAACAATTGAACACTTGAGTAACAAATAGAAGGCACAATAGGCTGAGCGTTTTGTTATCACTAGCATGGTTCAAACACAAAGTGAATTGACACTGAATAACAACTTGCTGGCTAAAAGAGACTCAACAATTTGCTATCACAATAACCGTTAAAGAAAACTAATGAGCAAAGACTCTTATTTATAGGCAAGCAGAGGAGTAGGGAACCCTAAAATCTCCTTGCTTTCACAATGTAGGGCTTGCTCAACAAGCAAGCTTTATTTCTAAATCTAGAAAGAAGATAACATCTAACACCTAAGAAAGCAGAAAAAGCGGGAAACGCCAACTATTACATTTATCTTCTTTCTCTTTTCAAAGAATGGATAAGAATTATTCCAAGAATAGAAAGAAAGCAGGAAGAAAGCTTCTAGAAGAAAGCTGCTTTAAAGCTCGATCACATCTGCTAGAAAATTAGAAATTGTGTCCTGGTTCGGTGCATCTATGCCATCAATAGCGAAACACCGCTTTTCTAGAATATCTTCAGCATCTGCAACAGATCTCAAGAAATCATCGACCTCATTGGCCGCCTTTTCAAACTTTGCTGACATCATCGAAGTGTGATGGCAAAGTCTTATGTTTTTCTTTCATTCACTTTAGTACAATCTTCTTGTTATATTTTTCATTATGTGTACCCCATATCCTCTCACATTCACCCTTTGAGATAGTGACACTTTCAGGCCAAGGGGGAATAGAAAAACACTTCTCGATCATATCAGGCTTCAAACTGCAAATCAATCTGCCATCAACTGATTGAATCTCCCTTGTAGCCGGGTTGTAATACTTGATGCAAGAAATTACGAACTCAAGACTCTAAACTGATATAGGAATAGACGCTGTTGCGAGGAGTCCAGTGTGTCCCAGGTTTCTGATTGAAGTGTTGCCTGCGCTCTCCAAAGCGTGTAGATCAAACACCGGCTTAATGTGATGCAAATCTGTCTCAGCTGTTTTGATGTAATCATGATAAAGAGCTGATCCAGTCTTGAAAACATTGGGAGTGTACTCCATTTCGGAAAACTTGAAGAATGACTGTAAACTCGCCTAGGTTCAGACAAGTTTTGAGCAACTTACTATTTTTAGAATGCTGATTTTCTTGCTCCAACGGACAAATTTTTTGAAATTTTTTCTGAGATATGGATTTTGCTCAGAGTTTCGTTGCAAGACAACCCATATCGTCCATTTTCGAAAATTTTGATTTTATACTGAAAAAGCAGCAAACCCTAATTTCTTCAATTTTTCACAAAAAAAACTGGCACCTGGGTTTTGTTCAGAATATGATTAGAAATGGACCCAGTTGATTAGATTTGCAAAATACTGATGGCTGATCAAAAAAGCAGCCAACCCTAGGATTTGAAACTTTTTTGAAAAAAAGTTGTGATATGGGTTTTCTTCAGAAGACTGATTTGAGAGGACCTAGATGGTTGAAAATTGAATGCACTAAGGATTTCACTAACATGCAAATAAAAAGCTGCTGCTGCAACTTGATGAAGTTCTTGAAAATTTTCTTTAGAAGAATGAGGTGATAAGACCCAGATGGCTGAAAATTTGAAAACCTTGACCTTCTCCTTGAAATATTTGATCTTCTGGATGAAAAATCATGAAAAAGCAAGGGTTTATGTTGCTGATCTAAAAAATTTGATGAATAACCAACAAACTGAGCTCTTGAATCTTGAAAAATTTCTTCAATCTTGTTGCTCCAATTTTCTCCTCTGAATGCTACCTACAAAAATAATGAAAATTGCATTGAAGAGAGGTGTTAAATAGACTTAGGGTTTGAATTAGGTTTGCTTTCTTTTGCTTTTATTTTCAAAACCCTAAAAATCTCAGATCATTGAACTTGGACGCCTTCTTCCTCTTTGCAATTTTGAAGCTTTGAAAATCTTGAAAATTTCTCTAAGGCATGAGAAGTTGGGCGCCCTTCTTGGCTAGGGGCGCCCACTTCAAGCAGTGTTAGTCATTTTTTTGATATTTTCAACTTTTCTCCATTTTGACCTCCTACTTCGCCTTTGATTTCCGGCTTGCAGACTAATCTGATGGGTGAGCTGAATGATTCATTGCGGAGTCAGACCCGTTCTAAAAAGATTGTTCTGGAGATGCCTCTAACTAAAATCTTCATTTCGGCCTTCGAATTCATGGGAGCCTTTATCCTCTAGGGGCGCCCATTTTGTCCAGAGTTTGCCATTTTTATGATCTTCAATTTCTTCATTAACTCCTCTTCTATAGATGATCTCGTCAGATCTGGTGATCCGGGCATCGGATTGACTGCCGGTTATGCTCATTGTGAAGCTGAGGAAATATTAGGAGGGGTCTCTTGGGAGAAGCTTCGCTAAACAGTTGAATTTAGACCTCCAAACACTTGGGCGCCCCTGGCAAGCTGGGGCGC